>VMDR010001230.1:0-84732 GCA_007922815.1 Macrotus californicus
CCCTCCATGTGATCTCCATTTCTGTGATTCTGTTCCTGTTCTAGTTGTTTGCTTAGTTTGTTTTTGTTTCTGTTTTAGGTTCAGTTGTTAATAGCTGTGAGTTTGTTGTCATTTTACTGTTCTTATTTTTGATCTTTTTTTTCTTAGATAAGTCCCTTTAACATTTCATATAATAAGGGCTTGGTGAGGATGAACTTCTTTAACTTGACCTTATGTGGGAAGCACTTTATCTGCCCTTCCATTCGAAATGATAGCTTTGCTGGATAGAGTAATTTTAGATGTAGGTCCTTGTCTTTCATGACTTGGAATACTTCTTGCCAGCCCCCTCTTGCCTGCAAGGTTTCTTTTGAAAAATCAGCTGACAGTCTGATGGGCACTCCTTTGTAGGTTACTGTCTCCTTTTCTCTTGCTGCTTTTAAGATTCTCTCATTATCTTTCATCTTGGATAGTGTAATTATGATGTGCCTTGGTGTGTTCCTCCTTGGGTTCAACTTCTTTGGGACTCTCTGAGCTTTCTAGGCTCCCTGGAAGTCTATTTCCTTTGCCAAATTAGGGAAGTTCTCCTTCATTCTTTGTTCAGATAAGTTTTCAATTTCTTTCTGTTCCTCTTCTCCTTCTGGCACCCCTATGATTCAGATGTTGGAATGATTAAAGTTGTCCCAGAAGTTCCTAAGTTTCTCCTCATTTTTTTGAATTCTTATTTCTTCATTGTGTTCTGGTTGAATGTTTATTTTTTCCTTCTGGTCCAAAACGTTGATCTGAGTCCTAGTTTCCTTACCTTCACTGTTGGTTCTCTGTACATTTTCCTTTATTTCACTTTTCATAGCCTCCACTTTTTCCTCTATTTTGCAACCGTACTCAACCATTTCTGCGAGCATCCTGATTACCAAGTGTTTTGAACTGTGCATCTGATAGGCTGGCTATCTCTTCATCACTTAGTTGTATTTTTTTCAGGAGCTTTGATCTGTTCTTTCACTTGGGCCTTTTTTTTTTTTTTTTGGTCTCAGCATGCCTGTTATGTAGTAAGAGGGGAGCCTTAGGTATTGGCCAGGGCCATGCGACCCAAGTTGCTGCTTTGTGGAGCTGTATGTAGGGGAGGGGTCCAAGAGGGAACAATGCCACTTGCTTGGGCTGGGGCTGGCATTCAGTCACTTCCTCTGCTACCCACAAGCAAATTGGGCCCTTCTGGTGCTAATTCCCAGGTGGGTGGGTTTGTGTACATTCTAGGACCCTGTGGGTCTCTCCAGCGAACTCTCCTGTGAGGCTGGGAGTTTCTCCTGCCACCGCAACCACTACAGGTGTTTTCAGTCAGAGGCTTTGAGGCTTTATTTCCTCACAATGGAACCCTGGTTTGCGTAGTCTGTCTTGCTCCCCAGTTTTTCCTTCCAATTTCTCCACATGCAAATGTGGGACCACCCACTCCACCAGCTGCCACCTTGCCTGTCCACCAGCTGCAGCCTCACCTGCTCTGGTCTTCCAGCCACCGCCTTGCCCACGAGTCCTCTCTGCCCGGCTGCCTGTCTCTGCCCCTCCTGCTGGTCTGGATGAATGCTTCTTCTTTAACTCCTTGGTTGTTGGACTTCCATACAGTTTGATTTTCTGGCAGTTCTCATTGTTTTTTGTTTCTAAATTTGTTGTCGTCCTTCTTTTGGTTTTTCGAGGAGGCACAGTGTATCTACCTACACCTCCATCTTGGCCAAAAGTCCCCTTAATAGTTCTTAAGAGTGCAAAGAGTGTAGAGGCTTTCCAGAGACCAAAGAATTTGAGAACCTCTGGTCTAGGTTATGTAAATAACAAAGAAATCTCAAATCTCAAATCTCAATATCTTAACATAGCAAAGAGGTCTTTTTGTCTTGCTCGTGCCATCTTCATGCTCTGAAAGGCTATATTGTCAGAAGAAAGAAAATCATTTAAATTTAATTACCTTAGTTTAATGAGAACCCCCCTATGTTATTCTTAGGTTTCTCATTTTTCTAATAAATTGGTGAAATTTCACCACTTCTTAGGAAGAGTTCAAAGACTGGTACTTAGAAATTTCTGATGTCTAGGACAATTATGGATGGAAAGAATGTGAAGGGAAGGTAAGATCTTACTTTGTTTAAATGCTGAAAGAACCCAGAGCGAGGGCAGGTTAAAGATATTGGAAAGTGACACTCAATGGAAATCCTTAAGGAGGTGAAAGAGCAAAGGAAGGAATGGTCTGAAACAGGAGGACAGACAGACATCTATCTCCTCCTCTGAAACTGGTTGGAAAGAGAGATGAGAGGGTGCCCTTGAAGATAAGTTAGTTGGGAGAAGGAGAGAAGATGAGCATGTCCCCCCTTAGTGGCACTGATTCTGTCTGTGAGTCACAGGCAAGTTCATTGCTGAGTGAGGCAGGCTGGGAATGATGAAAGTTTAGGAGATCCATTGCAGGAATGGGGGAAGGGAGCAGACTGAGAACAAACAAGTCATGGAGCAGAACCAAAGGCCCAGCTGAGTTTAGACCTTAAATGGTAATAACACAAAGCACATGTTGGCCTATCTTTTTAAACTGTGCTTCTTAACGTGGTATCTAACAGAGAAAGGGTTGGGGTGAATATAGAGAACTGATGCTTATTGAAAGGCTGTGTGTATGATGGTTAGAAGCATGGCCTTTGAAGCCAGCTGGCCTGGTTAGAATCCTGACTCTGTCACTTGCTTCCTATTCAGTAAAATAGTACCAGTAATAGTCTGCGGTGTTGTTTTCATGTGAGTAATAATGGTTTTGTGGCATTTTTGAGGACTAAATGACTTAATAAATGCGGTGGATTTTCTTGCTATACCTCCTGTGCTAGGAGTTAAGGGCACCACCTTGGTTTCAGGCTTAGGTGGATGTGGAATTTGGAAAAGGAACCAACCCAGCTCCTCTGCACTCCTGCGCATTTCCTCCGAGGGCATGCCCTGCTCAGACCCTCATGATCCTCATGATCCTCCCTGGTTACGTTGGGCACATACAGGGAAGGTGTACCTGGCTCTTTCCTATTGTTGTTCCAAATTATATTTTGGCATAATCTCTAAGCCCTACTTCCCTTAGGCCTCTAGCTTTGAGTCTCAATTACCTATTTTAGAAGTAAATTACACCCTTCCTCTAGGTAAATTTTTACTCTAATAATTCTAGTCTACCCATTCATCTGCTTGTCCTCCAGACAGATCCCTCTGGGTCACAGGGAAAGGTCATAGACATGGAAGATGCAAAAGATAAAAATATATTTTACAAGTCTCATGTCACCGATTATCTCTCTTGATTCTCATATGAATGGATGTTCTCATCAACCTAAAATACCCAAGGCTGACACTCAGAGGGATTACTTCCATTCTGAGCCTGTGTCCCTCCACCTCCGTAAACACAGGGCTGCACTGGTCCCTGGGGGGAGGGGGGTGCTGAGGGGTCGTAGCTGGAGGACTAGCAATGAGGGAGTTGTAGGTGTTGATGAGAGAGTAGCTGCTTACTGTTAACAGCACAGGCAAGAGGACAGGCTCTGTGTGCAGAGAAGTGGGGACTGGCGAACAGGAGAGAAGGAAGACACGAAAGAGCTAGAAGTTCCAATGAACTTGAGGAGCAAGTGGGAGAGGGGAAGGAGAGGTGACCTCTGACATAGAGTGGGAGGTAAAGCTGATGACCTTAAGGGGGTTTGCTTCCGGGTGATGACAAGGCCTAGGGTGTAGCCATTGGACTAAGCTGCTGAAGAGAGGTTGAACACTTTGGTGTGGAGGACACAAAGACTGTGAGTTTCAGTTGTGCGAGTGAATGTTGAAATGAGCAGGTCTGGTGTCAGAGTCCTTTATAAATGTTGAGAGCGATCTTGGAGTTGGTAAAGAGAGCGCAGGGGCTGGGTGAGCAGGGCCTGAGCTGGGGCAAGGCAGGCACCTCCCAGGGAGAGAAGGGCTGCAGAGGTGGAAGAACCTTGGTTTTCATTAGCACATGGCAGCTCTCATGCAGGACTCCACATGGTCCTCCCAGGAATCTGAAGAGATGCACGAGATGCACACAGGGAGGGAACTCGACTTTCTCCAAGAAAACCAGCTGTTTTGCATTGGCATTAGGACTCAGGTCAAGTGTCCTGATTTGATCCATGCTGGCTGTACAGGGTCTGGCAGAAGTAACGCCTGCTTGAGTGTGGTTGGTAGGGTAATAGTATGGGTATAATAATTTACAGTTTTAATTTGAACATTTCACCTAAAATGTTATATGATGTGCTTGAGTGTGATATTGTTATGTTACAGAATCACATGGGTATGATTTTATAATAAAATATTTTGTAATAACAGGGGCGTTATTTGTGCCACACCCTGTAGTTTGCTGTAAGAGCCTTGTTCCTCTGTGTACTATGCACAGTAGAAGATCAGCCTCTTAGAAAAAAATCTTACAGACTCTACACAGAAAAGGAAGAGCATTCCTCTAAGTTTTCTTCATCCCAGACTGTGCCCAAAATCTTCAGGCTGTAAATGGTGGGGAAGAGCAACCCACAGGAACTGGTCGGTCCAGGAGAGGTTCTTATGGTGCCATCTAGTGTCCATGATTGGACTTATCCACAAAGCTTTGACTACAAATATTCTAAAAACTAACTTATTTGAGGAAATTGCAAGTAACTGCTTAATCTGGTGAGAGAACAGCTATTAAAACACCTAACATTTTTCTCTCCCTATCAGGCCGATTTCTTAACCTGGCCTCTGGGTTGCCCTGAGGGCTGGACCAATTCAGTGAATTACGTCAATCCAGAAAACAGAAATTAGGACCGAGTGACATCCGTGGTTACCTTAAAACCAGCACTTTCTGTGGGGTCTCAGATCGCTTGGCACGGTGAGCGGATTGCTGGGCTTGGTGCCGCAGGTGTCTGAGGCATTCAGGTCTGGACTCTGTAGGGTGGGGCATCACACGAGTGCTTGCTTTATAAACTAGAATGTGTTATGCGAAAGTATTAGATGTAGCAAGTTTTTCACACCACTATTCCAGCCCCATGACACACCTCCTTTAATCCTCATAGCATGTCTGTAAGATAAGCATTACTATTGAGATTTGACATCGGAAGAAACTGAGGCTCAGAGAGGTTAAATGGCTTGCCCAAGGTCATATAGCTAATTTTCTCTTTGTTATACTACATTGTTATTATGACACTAATATTAAAAATTAATATTAAGTCATTCACCAAAAATTTGTTAATGATCACTGGTACCATCCTTTGGCTTAGGAACAAGGCACATGAAGATTTGTGGGTGTTATGAACTGAATATTTATGTCCAGGTAAAATTCCTATGTTGAAGCCCTAACCCATGATGCTATAGTATGCGGAGCTAGGCTCTTTGTGGAGGTGATTAAGTTAAATGAGGTCACAGGGGAGGGCCCTGACCCAATAGCATTAGAGCCCTTGTGAGAAGATGAATGACCGAAAGCTCGCTCTCCCCCGGCAGGCCTGCCCACCGAGAAGGTCTGCAGGCCGGCAAGAGGGCTCTCACCAGAAGCAGCCCTGCTGGCACTCTGGTCTTGGACTTCCAGCTTCCAGAACCGTTTAGGCCCCCAGACCGTGGTATTTTGTTATGGCAGCCCCGCCAAGACAGTGCAGAGCTGCTGCCCTGAAGGTGCTTCAGGCCTGGGTGATCTCCTCTTCTAGGGAGATCGACAGACTAGTGACAACTCAACTTGCTGAAGTAGATGTATGAACACCTCATGTTTCTGAATGATTGCTTTCCAGGGGGGTCACAGTCATTTTCACCGGGGTCCACATCAGCCTTGCGGTTGCCTTCAAAGGGCCAACTGTAATTTTAGGACGGTATATATGTAACCACTCCTTATCTAGGGACAAGGAGCTCGGTGTTGCCGCTGGGTAGAAACAAGGTGGAGGGCTGGATAAAACAAGGTGGAGGGCTGGATTCAGCCTGTGGGCCTTGTGTCTGCCGCCTGTGCTTTAGAAAGGTCCTGACAATGGATAAGATGGCGGTAACAGGCTGCCACCAGATGCCAGACAGCAATCCTAAACCCAAATATGTTGCAGAGAGATGACCTCTTACCTAGAGGTATGTCATCATTGATGCACGTGGACTTCCTCACAGAATTCGTGGGCCTCGTCTGAGTGGGAGCCGGAATGGAGTTGCAGAGCCAGTGACCGAACGCGGCCTGGGTTTCTGGTTCATGCACAGAACTTCTGGACTTCAGTTGCCACATCTATAAAAAAAGGAATTTTGACTAGTTGCCATCTAAGGCAGTGATCTGAATATTTTTGCTCACCTACTCCTCTAAAAGTTTTGAAAACTGTGAAAGTTTCCATACTTGAAAGTCGACATCTAAAATTTTCCAGTAGAAATTTAGTTTTTAAGGATGTAATTTTTACTGTGTTATAAATAAATATTGACGTTTTAAAAGGAAATCATCCCATGACTTAGTTTCCACTAGAATCTAAATAACATTTATTAGAACATCACTATCATTCATTAAAAAAAGACTAATTTTGTATCATTGCTTTTTTCATTGAAATCTTATTTCCACTCCATTCTCCACTCCCAGGATTTTATTGAATGCAGCATATTTTTATGTTTGAAAGTATTTTTTACTCAAAATTACTGAACATTTTTATTACTTATTATAATGATTAGTAGTAAAATTTGAATCACTACATAATAAATATAAATTATTTCACATACTCAGTAAAATTTTATTGGATACATACAACCCTTTCAAAAATGTACTGGTGAATGTTATTTTTTGTTAGGGACAGGATTTAATCTCAATTCTATTTGTATTTTTGGGTTTTACAGATATAAACACTGTTCTCACAAATAGATGAAAATAAGAGTTTTGTTAGAACGAAATAATTCAAATCAATTCTTTCAGCTTTTGAATTGCATGCCAAAAGTAGCATAATAATCTCCCATTAAATACTATTTTAAATCATCAATGAACCATTTCTGGTTCTCCTTCAAATCTGTTGAGAGCAAAGAATTAGAATCCACCTGACCCACAAAAGAATTGATTATCCATCCACTCAAGAGTCAGTCCCTCTCTCAGTTCTGGGAAGTACCCCAACACAATCACCTCACTTACTCACACTCCTTCTAAGCCTGATGCTATGTAAGGCAGGCAGGCAGCTCTGCGTGAGTGTCACCTAGATGACATAAGATGCCGCCAATATTTCTCACTGTTATTTTACCTCATTCCCTTGAGACTCTCCCTCAATGGAACAATGCTTTCTTTGAGTGAAGTTGTCCTCATTCTTATAACCCAACTCTACAGTGTATCAGAATTTACATATTCACCAAATACTCAATTTAAATGCAAAAATGTCCTCTCTTGAGAGAAGAAGAGTAAAGACATGAAGCCTGCATGCAAGTTTTTGGTGCCTTATGTTTGGAGGCTTCTCTAAGAGCAAGATTTAAATTGTCCCTTTGTTTGGATGCTCTAGAACAGCACCATCCAGTAGAAATACAATGTAAGCCACGTAAGTGATTTTAAATTTCCTAGTATTATATTATTAAAAGCTAAAAGAAACAGGTAAAATGAATATTGTATGTAATACAATATTTCCAAAATATTATCATTTCAGCATTCACTCAATATAAAACATTAAAAATGGGATAATTTATATTCTTTTTGTTTTTTAGTAAACCAAGGGATTTTAGCCCTTGAAATCCTATAGTATTTCTCACAAATGACAAACCTTCATTCTGACCAGCTCCATTTCCGATGCTCAGTATTGGATAGCACAGCCCTCGAGGCACACACTGTGTGATAAGACTTGGAATGGATGAGAAATGAGACTTGTTTTTGTGAAATAAGAGTGTGGTGAACATGAAGACAGGAGTCCGAAAGGAGAGAAGGCCTCATCCCACTGTAAAAGGGATGTTTGACCTCAGGGCCTCAGCTGCACACCTGGATAAAATGGCCCTGGGGTACCCTAAGAGACAGAGACACCTCCATCTAAGGACCATTATTTTAAGGTGGATTCTGGCTCCCAAGGTCTTTGGCAATGATGCAATAATAAGAAGTTTATACATCCTTCTCTTCTGAAGAAAAACTAGTCAACATCCTTCTGAAATTCTGGACCAAGTGAAAAGAAAAATCACGAGGCATAAGCTTCGCAGGAGATCCAGAAAGCCCTCGTCAGCAATATCTTGATATAATTTTTTAAGATAAGGTTGACAACTACCTTATCACAAAGAGAGGGTGTTCAGTAATAGTAGGGTGATGTTTTCACTTCTGACTGTGATGGAGATGACATGGGGTTATATGAAAATTATCAGCCTAACATCGGATTACTTAAGGAGGTGAAGGTGTCCTATATCATGGCACAGATTTGACAAAGAATCTCTTTCTTACTTTCATTTTTTTAGGAAATATCTATGATCTGTTCCTTTATCTCTAAGTTTCAGTGTTCAGTATGAAGGATGAGCTTTCTTTCCAAAATAACCCACATACTTGTCCTAAAATGTAAGTGTCACGTGGTACTTTGTGATACTATTTTGTCCACTCGAGCTCCCATGACAAAACACCAGAAACCGGGTGGCTTACAACAAAATAAATGTACTTCTCACAGTCCTGGGGCTTGGAAGTCCAAGATCAAAGTGCCACCTGACTTGGTTTCTGGTGAGACCTGTCTTCCTAGCTTGCAGATGGTTGCCTTCTGTGTCCTCACATGGTGGAAAGTGAGGTCTGGTGTCTTTTCCCATTCTTACAAGGACGCCAGCCCTATCTGCTCAGAGCCCCACCCTTATGACCTGGTTTAAATTTTGTCACCTCCTCACAGGCAGGCCCTGTCTCCAGATGTCTTAGTTCAGGCTACTATAACAAAGCACCATAGAGAAACTTGTGTATGACAGTTCTGGAGGCTGGAAGTCTTAGGCTAGGGTGGTCAAGTTCGGGTGAGGTTCTCTTCTGGTTTGCAGACTGCTGATTTCTTGTATCCTCACCTCATGGAAAGTGGAGAGGGAAAGCCAACTTTCCCCTGACTTTTACAAGGGCACTAATCTCATTCATGAGGGCTCCACCCTCCTCACCTCATTTAATCCTAATCACCTCCCAAAGGCCCCACCTCCTAATACCATCCCACTAGGGAGTAGAATTTTAACATATCATGGGGGGAAGGGCACAAACATTCAGTCTACAGCACTGAATATAGTTGCTTTGGGGGTTAGGGCTTCAACATATGAATTATCTGGGGGATGGTGGGGGTGGGGAAGAGGACATTATTCTGTCCAGAGTATATATTAAGGTACTTAAGAGTATAGAATTCCATTTCAGATGCTATCCAAATAAATTAGAGTTATCATCTGCCTGGGTCATTTCTTTAGGATGAACTTCTGTTTAGCTGGAGGCCAATGATTGGTTTAACATTTTCTAGAATTCCAAGTCTTTATATAATATCATTCTCTGTCATCTCCTTGTGTATGAAATGGTATCATTTTCATGATAGAATCAATTTCATTGTGACCCATTCTTCTCCCAAGAAAAACTTTTGGGGACAGTTTTGGGGGTTTCCAGGTAAACTAAATTACTGCAAGATATTTTTTCTTATGAACTATTTCTCCTATTTTTTTTCCTCTTTAAAGTTATTTCTTAGAGTCTCAGAACTGCAAAGACAGAGTAGGTCCCCCCTCATGTTTGACAATAGTGAACATTCCACAATCAAGAGGAAAAGAATAAACACATGGACATTTCTAGAGTAGTTAATTTCTGGGTGACACTAGCCAGGCTTCCTTTCAAGCTTGAGTGCAGTATGCAAACCTGGGAAATTAGAACAGACCCAAAAGTAACTTTCCTGTGAATACCTGAAAATTGGTATACAGAATACATTTGAAATCTATTTTTATTGCTGGGACAGTGGGAAATTCCATAAAGCAAAAATGTAGGGTGTCTTGACGTTGCTGTAAAATAGGATATTTAGGGTACTGGAAAGGGAGATATGCATCCAGCTTGTACTAAGGTCCTTATAGAGAACTGGAAATCAATCAAACAAACAAACAAAATAAACTCTCTAAAGGTTTGGCAGTGTCCTTCATGAACAGTGTTTGTAAGTAACGGCTCGAGCGTTCAAAGAAGAGGAAGTCACAGTCTGTCATGCGTGCTCTCTACTCTTCGCAAAGCCACTGAAGTAGCTTTATTAGTTTAAGATGATTCAAAATGTAAGTTAACAAGTCTAAGGGCTTACAAAGTATAATAACATCATATAGCTTTTAGTTTTCTAATTTAGGAATGTTTAATTCTAAGAAGAAGCTGCAAACTAAGTGGAATTGTCTCTAGCAATGTTATTTATTATATGGGCTGTTATTTAAGCTTATAGGTTTTTTTGTTATTATTTATTCATCTTGACATAAGAATAGACTATTCATTGTAATTATATTACAGTTCCTGGGCTTCTCACAATTTCCTCTACGAAAGCCTAATTTAGTTTTTGACTTATTTTGTTCATTATATTTGTTCTCTAATAATTTATTTTTGTAATATTAATAAAAATGTTAGTATATTCCAATATACATATATTAAAATGCATACATGTGCCTGTGTACTTATGTATTATATAAGCAGTAAAACATATACACAATAGAAAAGATTTTTAAAAGATTAAAGATGAAATAATTAACATTTAAATTTAAAACTTTCCATTGAAGTTCAAAATAAGAACAGTATAACTAGATATTCATTATTTTGGAAACTCTTGGTTTAATACTGTACCATGGCCATTTGAGTTTGATCTTTTCCTAATAAGCATTATTTTTAAAAATAGTTGTAGATTTACAGAAAAATGAAGGAGATAGTACAGAGC
This sequence comes from Macrotus californicus, assembly GCA_007922815.1. Classification (NCBI taxonomy): domain Eukaryota; kingdom Metazoa; phylum Chordata; class Mammalia; order Chiroptera; family Phyllostomidae; genus Macrotus; species Macrotus californicus. The sequence goes on from VMDR010001230.1 coordinate 10,773, forward strand.
TCCTATGTACCCTGTACCCAGTTTGCCCTATTATTAACACCTTACATTAATATGGTACCTTTTTTTTACCTAGTATCCAACACTGACACATTATTATTAACTAAACTCAATAGTTTATTCAGACTTCTTTTAACCTAATGTTTCTCTCTGCTCCAGGATTCCATCCAGGACATCACAATACATTTACTTGTCATGTCTCCTTAGGCTCCTCTTGAGTGTGGTAGTTTCTCAGACTTTTTTTGTTTTTGATGACCTTCACAGTTTGGAAGAGTGCTAGTCAAGTATTTTTCAGGATGCCTCTTTAAAGGAATGTGTACTTTGACCTTTTTCTCATAGTTATACTGGGGTTATGGTTTTTGGGAAGATCACAGAAGGGCAGTGTCATTTTCATCAGATCACATCAAGGTTGCAATCTATTAACATTGTATTTCACTGAGCTCAGGTCACATGGTAAGTTGGTAGCTCATGGATAAGCATTCAGTGTCCTCTGCGGTCCAGTAGCAAGCCAAAAGCTGTTTCTCAAAAGTAGAGGAGTTATCACACAGGGCTTTGCTCCAAAACCCTAAGGGTGTGCATTGTGATTCACTTTTAGGTGTTTGCCAGAGACTAAAAATAGCAGCTCTTTGTGCCACTGACACTTCAAGCACCATTAAATCTGCTGGATTTTATGACACAAGTGGCAGAGCAGCCTTCTCTAGAGCTGTTGCAGCTTTCTCTTCCCTCACTAGTTGTGCCTTTTTTAAAGTAGTAGTAGGAGGGGCCAAATAGAACAACTCTTCTTTTCCTCGGTACACCCCACACCACTGGCCCCCTAGACATTTCACTGAGTTAGAAGGCACTTGAATTTTAGGGGATTTATTTCCCATCCTCTGGTATGCCAATATCTTACCAATGTGTGTACAGTGATTTTTACTTCCTATCTACCAGGACTAATCATCATTTCATCATCAATCTGACAGAGCAGTGTGATGTTCTGTGGAAGGGAAAGAGGAAGGGGTTGGAGATCCCTGCAGACTACATCAGGATGCAGGACTGAAGGGTTGCTTTGTACTGTGTTTGAGCAGTGAGAATGTACTGCTGGCCTTGCCAGTTGAATGAAATTCCTCCTGGCAGTCTTTTTCAACAAGCATAGAGGAAAAAAGCATTTGCCAGATCAATAGCTGTGTACCAGGTGCTAGGAAATGTGTTGATTTGCTCAAGCAATGAAACCACATCTGGAAAAGCTATGCAACTGGAATCACCACATAATTAGATTTACGAAAATCGTCTGTCGTTAAGGTCCAGCTGTCTCTTGAACATGCCAGATAGGTGAGCTGAAGACAGGCATGGTGGGTAGCACAACCTCTGCAACTCTCAAGTCCTTGATGGTGGCGCTAGTCTTTACAGTTCCTCCAAGAATGTGGTATTGCTTTTGGTTTACATTTTTTATGCAGAAACAGTTCTAGTGGCTTCTGTTCAGTCTTTCCTACCTTCACTTTACAGGTCAGGGAACCAATGTGGGGATTCTGCTAGTTGCTGAGCATGTCTATTTTAATCATGCATTCTGGAGCTGGGGAGATAACCACAGGATGTGTTCAGACACCCACGGGGCCTAATGTGAGATGAACCTCAGCGAAAACTCTACTGAACTCTTGATCTCCCTAAGCCCCTACTGTGATAGGTAGACACAATGATGTTTTGGGTTTCCTTGAATTAATGTCAGATTAGACTCATTGTCTACTAATCTCTCCAAAGTCTGAGTAGTTCTTTTCCCCCAATGAACAGTCATCCTGGTAGATGGCCACAGGACCCTCTGGGGAAAGCTGGGGACAAGAATAACATATATTTTTGGCAATGTAGTAAGGTAACTTGCTCAAGAGGATATGACTTCCCTTCATTCAAAGAGTTCTGGGTGTATAAACTGACTCACGTCTAGAAACTGCAAGTTAGACATTTCTGATTACTGCTTTAGTTCAGCTGTCCATTACAGTAACCAAACCCACCTAGTTTTTGGCAATTAAGTAACACCCTTGGTTCATGCCAACCTGGAATCCCATAATCCTCACTGCTTTCAGGAACCCAGTTTGATAGTAGCAGTTTCCACTTTAAGGTATATCTGACTCCGGAGAAGAGCAATTGCATTTTTCTTCAAGGGTGCTGGGGCTCCCCTCACAAATTTATTTCTCACTGTCATGGTGAAAGGTAATGTCCTCTGAGCCCTCCTGGGGTGAGTGAGCAGGTCTTACATAAAAAATACACTCTAATACTCCAATGTCCCTATGACTTTGGATAGATCCCTCTACAGTATCTTAGAACATTCTGGCACTTCGTTTAGAGTAGACACTCTTGGGTGGACGGAAGTCAAGTGATGAAAGGAGTTATAAATTCAGCCCAATACCACTTTATAATTCTTTATCTTGATCCCTGTACTAGTTTCCTCGGGATGCTATAGCAAAGTACCACAGACTGAGTGGCTCAAAACAACAGAAATTTACTCTTTTGCAGTTCTGGAGACTACCTATCTGAATCAAGTTGTCAGCAGGGCTGTGTTTCTTTGGAATAAACTTTCCTTGCCTTTTCTTAGCTCCTACTGGCTCTTGACATTTCTTGGCTTGAAGCTACCGCATTCCAATCTCTTCTTCCATCTCCATGTGTCTTTATTCCCTCTGTGTCCATATGTCTCTGCATTAGATTTGGGGCCCAGACTAATCCAGCATTACCTCATCTTAATTGATTAAATCTGCAAAGATCCTATTTCCAAACAAGATCACATTGAGGTTCCAGGTGGATATGACTTTTGAGGGACACTATTCATCCAAATACAATCCCAGACCTTTAATGTCCATAAGAAATATAATTCATATATTATTTTCTTTGATTTTTTAAGCATGGATATTTACTACAAGTAAAATTAAAGGGAAAAAACCCATAGTTCCTTGCCTCAAAATGCAAATATTGTTTCCATCCAGTTTCCCCCTTTGGTGCCCGCTACCACTTAGTCTCCCTAAGTTGGCCTCCCAGTCTTGCCCCTTTCCAATCTTTTTTCTAACTATAAAGTGTTCTTCCAACATGATATCCTTCCTGTCTTGCAACAATGATCAAGCACAAGCTCCCTAGTCGGCCTAAGGTGGCTTTTCATGTTCTGATCTCCAATATCCTTCTTCCAGTTTCATCTTTCAATAAAATCCCCTACTACCTACTTGTTTTGCCCCGGAATACTTGCAGGTTTCTGAATGCCATGTCCTTCCCTCCTTCTCTACCCCAGTTCTGCACTGTTTGCTTGGCAATGCCCCTTGGCACCTGTGACTGCTGCTCATCTCTAGATGAGGATACTCTTCATCTAAAGGCTACTCCTCTATTCCCTTCCCAGTGATGAATTTCACTTTCAGATCCTCGAAGTCTGTTAATATTTCCCCTTTGCTCTTGTTCCTCTTAAATCAAATTTCTATCTGAAAGAATACATTCCAAGAACACACACTGCTGCATTTGCTCAACCGTCGAGTGGAACAGGTTCGCCCTTCCCGCCCTCACGGAGGGGAGTGACCCGAACTCTGAAGGCCAAAGCCCTCTGGGCTCCCTCGGGTAGGGGTGGGGGAGGGGGGAGAAGGCGGATCTTGAAGGAACTGTTACTCAAGAAAAGCCAGGTAAGCTGTGCATCACTCAGTCTGTCCACATCCTTCTGTATAGTTGAGGAAACATAGGTCATCACGGAGCGACACTCGGAAGCCCAGAGTGACACTGCATGGTGATCAAACACATTTAGCGCCCTTCACAGCCCGGGCAGGTTTTTCTGATCCTCCTAATTGAGGACGCGTCCGGCCGCACAACCATTCCTTCCCTTCTCTATTGCCGCAGGATGCCCGCAACACAGAAGACAAGAAGGGAGCATCGCAAATTCCGGGCAAAATGATAGCTCGAAGGGGCGGAGCATGCGCAGTGACCAAGCTGCGCCTGACGCCTCCACACCCGCTGCCCAGCCCACGAAGGCGCATGCGCAGGCTTCGTGTCCCAGGACAACCCACCCTCGCGGGCCGCGCCCCCTCGGTGAGGGTCAGAGGCCGCGGGGCGGGCGGCGGTGACGCGCGCGGAAGCGCTCTGTGCACTCTCGGAAGCAAGCAGGCGGCGCTGGCGCGGTGGCTCCCTCGGTTGGGCACCCTGAAGATAAGGGCCCTGGATCGCTCGGAGGCGCTGACCTCCTGCCGTCGCGGGCGGCCCCATGAGTCGGGGGACCATGCCCCAGCCTGGAGCATGGCCAGGCGCAAGCGGTGCCGAGAAGCTGGCGCGGGAGGCGGGGGCCGTGTCCCCCAGCCCCGCCAGAGTCGTGGTGCTGGGCCAGGAGGAGCAGTGAGTTGCGGAGCGCTGCGGGGGTGGCATGGGGCGCCGGGCTCAGTTCCCTCTGGAAGCCCGGGCGTGGGGTGGACTAGGGAGTAGCCGGCGGAGGGTCCTTTGTACCCTTGATTCTAAGTAAGCTAGTCGGGGTCAGAGAGAAGTGTAAAGACACTTGTGTCCAGTGTCCGAGTACAAATGATTTTCCGGAAGGTCCCTCTCACAATTATGGTTATCTAGTGCCTCTTTCTCCTTGTTTTGACTATCTCCATAGCTCTAAAGTTAAAGAAAGCTCCGGCAGCGTGGGAAACAAAACCGAGAAGCGTATTATTACTAACACCCAGTGGATTTTCCCTTCACCCGGGTAGGAAAATTGAGCCACGCGACACGTGTGTTCTTGGGAGGCAAGTCACTGCTTGATGAGCGTCCCACCTGTTGGATAGATTTTGGACGGAGTCTGACCCCAATTTGCTTGGCTTGTTAACGGCTTCACCAGATACCCCTTCTCCCCCTTTATTGTTAAATACGGAAGGCAGTGCTGTGCCGGTTAGCTCAGTTCCTTGCAGAACTGTGAAGAAGGCGGCATAAATAGGAAGCCTTTATAGTTTCTTCAAGGGGATGGGTGTGGAAGCAGAACATAAACTTGAAGACTGAAGCTTTTTCTACACTTTTAAAGTTCTAGGCCCATACAGATGCCTTTGAGTTCCAAAATTGAAGAAAGCACTCAGATAACCAGTTTGACAGATAGCTTAATTGGCTGGGAAATTGAATTGTAAGGTGCACTTAAATGCACTTTTTTTTTTCTTTAGAGCTTTGCATTTCCTTGAAAGGGGTCCGTTGCAGGCCTGCTATGCAGAGGGTGTACTCTAATTCTCCCTTGCATGCTGCTTTACTGTGGGCTATGACATTCTCATTTATTGAGCACCATACCCTTTGGGATGTCATGATCCACACTTAATGGTCACTGGGAAGTATTTAGAGTAGGGTGTCTCAAACTCCTGTCCCCAGGAGTGAGGCAGGTCACCTGAGTAAAGCTGGACAGGTGTTCCTGGAAAGCAGGGCCCATCTCTGTTCAGGTTAGACCTGCTAAGTTTCAGCTTACAGTGGCAGACTTTTCTGTATTTAAAAAAATCCAGCTATCCTGACTTTTGTATGGACTGTCCTGATTTTTTCAATAGTAGCATTTTATTTTATTCAGTTGAAACTACCGAGCAGGCTCATGTGTGAGCTGATGTGACCTGTAGCTCCAGCTTTGCTCCCCAAGTTGGAGACCTACGTCAGACTCCAGCTGGTAAAGTAGGTCCAGCACCTTCTGCCTCTGCCCCTCCCCCTTCACAGCCCTTGCCCCCTGACTGCTACTGCTTCACTTCTGCCCCCACCTGAGGGCCCTGGCACTTGGATGGTGCTGCTCAGCCTCCACCTGAACAGTTTCACGCCCCGTGGGTGATACAGAAACTATGACACCAGAATTACGTTTCTCAAAGTATGCATAGTTATTCGGCAGCTTCTCCTGCTGGATGTGGTTCCCTGAGTTTGAGCACTGGGGGAAGTGGGCCATGGTGTGGAAGAAGCTCTCCCTCCTGATGCAAAGGTTTTGTGGCCTCTTCTGTCTGCTGTCGGTAGAATTATGGACTTAGCGCTGAAAGGAATCTAAAAAAACCAGCCTAGATGTGTCAGTTTACACATTACGACACTGAGTTGTGGATGATTAGGTCCAGTTTGACCAGGGAGACACAGGGAGCAGGTTCAGGGCCAAGTTCCCTGGTGCCTGGGTGGGAAGCTCCTCCCATCTTTTTCTGGCTTCCTCAGCAATGCAGGCAGAGGGACATGATTTATGACAGCAAACTTAAGATTTTTCTTTTCTGGAATAGATGTTTCAGTTTGCAGTTTATTTAGGGCTTAATTTCCTTTTTCCCTGCTTTCATTGTTTTTGGTGACATTATTCTCCTTTAACTTTCATAAGAGCATAGGAGGGAGCAAGGGAAAGGAGGTGAAGATTACTGCAGGTGTAAACAAATTCTGAACTTCTCTTCGTACATTTTGAGCCTTCTTGCCTGTTACATAGGCAGTAAGGCTCTTTCTCTTTGCTCTGTGATACTTTCTTAAGGGCTGGAGAAACTGCACTTTATCATATAAACTGCTTATTTTATACTTTGCAATATAATGTGTGCGCATCAATTCTTACATGATGAAATATGCAGCCTAAAGTTGGGTATAGATTTAAATAAATGGCGTAATGCCTAAATTACAACCTGAAATAATTTTTAAACTGCGTTTTTCTGTCATTGGAGCCAAGTCTGTTCTTCTAAAGAATTGGGTTTGGCCCGCACAGGAACTGAGTAAAATTTTTCACCTGAACATATGAAACACCATAAAACTACAGACGAGATACCCTGCAGTCATTTTTAATGCATTCAATAGGCAGTAATTATGAATACAAACCATAGCCCAACTTTGTAGCCACTAATCATATGGGCTGTGACTCTTTGAAGGGTGTGGTGATGGGTATTAGAAGGGATGGGTCATTTCCTAGGCAATACTAGTAAGATATGGATTCCTTTAGAGTAGTGATTTTCAACCAGTGTACTGCAAGAATTTTTTAACATGCACTACCTGCCCTGGCCAGGGGACTCAGGTAGTTAGAGCATCATCCGGTGCACCAAAATGTTGCCCCATTGGGGCAAATGCAGGAGGCAGCTGATCTATGTTTATGTCTCTCTGTCTCTGCCCCTCTCTCCCTCCCCTCTTCTGTCTCCCTAAAATCAGTAATAAAAAATATCCTTGGATGAAGATTAAAAACTACCAACAACAAAAATCACAAAAAGACATGCAAGAACTGACCATTTAGTCAGGGGTACTGATTTCTTTTCCTTTTGATTATCCAATAAAAAAATGACAACAGCCAACACAACACTAGCCATCCAGTGTGAATGAATCAAAATTATGCCTAATTTTTGGTCAGCTTAGCAAATACATTTTTGGGGTGCTGCAGCATTTTAGTAGTTCGGTTACGTGGACTGTGAGGTGAAGCAGGTTGAATATCTCTGCTTTGGACTAAGCTCACTGTATTTAGCAAGGGAGAAAAATGACTTAATAACCCCACGGATGAGCTACTTTCTAAATCTTCCCTCTACCCATCTCCCCTTTCCCGCCTTCCTTTCTTTACCCCTTAGCTCATTTGAGAGCTGTGGTTGACCAGTATCCCTGCCTCCTCCCCGACAACCCTGAGGATGGCTCACAGGATGACTTCGGGTCCCATGTAAAGATGTCTTAGGTCAGATCAGATTCAATTGAACTTTTTTTTGAAGCTTCCTCATTGCTTGTATCAGCAGGTCTCTTATACTTTATCCCCACTCCTCATTTGACACCTGTGCTATATTCACTTCTTGCTCTTAGCTAAGCTAATCCATACTATAGTCCCTGAGGACCAAGATGGTCTTGAGACATCCTTGGTGGTCAGGCCAAACATGCTTAAGAAATTGGGAAGTGAGACTACTCCATGGCCTTTCTCTGTCTGCCTGGTACTGGGCCAGGGTTTGAATCTGGGGTCCATAGGCTGATTGTGGGTTGGGGGGTGGGGACATACCTGAAATTGAAGGCAAAATTCTATGTGTATTTGTGTTTTTCTGGGCCGAGGTTCTGATCAAAGCTGTGGATTCTTAAAATGTCTGTGAATAACAAATTGTTAAACCATTCTTCCTGGGTGTTGCTAAATACACTATTGTGCCAATGTGTTTTTCTACCCGCCTCACGCTTCAGGAGCTCCTAGGGTCTATATTTGATGGAGTAACAGCTACTCCCTCCTACTGCTTCCCCCACCTGGATATCGAGCTCGCTTCCAGGTTTAGAGCCTGGATGTTGCTGAGAATCAAACCTCGTTGTTGAGGGTTCTGGGTTGTCCCCAAATACCTTTGGAAGTCACATGGAGTAGCATGAGCCAGTCATGGAAAGTCCGGTTTCAGAAGGGAGGTGGGATTTTGGCCTGGGTGCTGGTACTTTCCTGCGTTTGACGTGTTGTTCAACCGTCCCTAGAACCGGTAAGCGGTGTGGAAAGGCTGGGTTGAGTGGTCTTTGCTCTTCCTGTGTGGTAAGGTACCTCAGTGTCACAGTGGTTGACACTGTCTCACCAACGCTGCCTGGGCCATTAGTCTCCTAGGACAGGGCCAAGTTAAGCATGAACTTCAGTGTTCAAGTCCAGAGAGCCGAACAAAGTCACACTTGGTTTAATTGTTTTAGACAAGTAAGGGGAAGTTGGTGCAAATGTCCGTAATCGTGAGTGATTAAATGCTGTCTTGGTAGCTGTGCAGCGCTGGCTTTCTTCATATTGCATCTTTGCTCGTATCATGTTGAAAAGTTGGCTCCACAGAAATGTCTTCTGCTTCCCTGAGCTCTGTGCTTTTAGCTTAGCTGTTTTTCTTAGGAACACTGTAATTTTGTTTATATGTAGTAAGTTTTTCAAAGTTAAGTTTTCAAAATTTCACTGTTATGCAGGTCTTTGAACAGAGCAAGAGGAAGGTTGTCATTTAGAATGCCACATTGCCCTGGCGAGGTAGCTCAGTTGATTAGAGCATTGTCCCAATATGCCAAAGTTGCAGGTTCGGTCCCTGGTCAGGGCACATACAAGAAGCAACCAGTGAGCCTTGGCTGGTGTGGCTCAGTGGTGGCCTGCAAACCAAAGGATTGCTGGTTCTGTTCCCAGCCAGGGCACATGCCGGGGTTGCAGGCCAGGTCCCCAGTAGGGGGTGCGCAAGAGGCAGCCACACTTTGATGTTTCTGTACCTCTCTTTCTCCCTCCCTTCCCCTCTCTAAAAATAAATAAATAAATAAATACAATCTTTAAAAAGGAGCAACCAACGAATGCATAAATAAGTGGAACAACAAATCAGTGTTTCTCACTCTCTCAAATCAATTTTTAAAAAAGAATGCAGTGTCATGTAATTTACTCAGTGGTGCACATTGCCTTACTATTAAGAATAAAACATGTTATCTATAGCTTAACAGAAAATGGGAGCTTGAATATACACAATTTAAAATAGCTATGTTATTAAACTAAAAATTTTCTAAGGAAGAATTGTTAGCATTTTGCCTTTAAAATTTAATTCGACAGTATAATTGAGTGTGACTCGCATACCATGGTCCCCAAAAAATCAAGTCATTTATGACTTTGTCTTACTTTCTTTACTACTTTTCTGGGTATTTGTGTGTTTTGTAGAAGGAAACTTTGCTGTGGTGATAATTTAAATCTGTGGGCCTCTTTTTTCCCAAACGGTGGGTATTTTCCACCCCCACCCCAACGGGCACTTAGAGGAGATTGCCAAGTTTCTGAAACTGTGATGTTTTACCACTTAATATTCCTTTCTTAACACTGTTTCACTGTTTTCATTTCCCATAACAAAAACGCAAACCTCTGAGCTATTTCAGACTCACAGCTTTAAATGTAATTTTATTTTGTTGGTTTTTCAGCTTTAATGTGTTGGTACTTAAAAAAGTTAAAGCAGCCCTGGGTGGGTGGCTCAGTTGGTTGGAGCGTCACCCTGTGCACCAAAAGGTGGTGGGGTTCAGTCCCCCGGTCAGGGCGCATGCGCAGGGCACCTAACCACTGTCTCTGTCTGTCTCTCTCTCAACATCAATAAACATCCTCAGGTGAGCGTTTAAAAAAAGAAAAGTTAAAGCAAAAGTTTACTGAGTGAAGTGTGTTCTTAAGTAAAATTTGTTTTTCTTGCTCTCTCACATCTCTTTAATTAGTTGTTCTTATGTTGGATGACTCATCTCATTTTTTCTCTAAACTGTTTTCTTTTCTGGCCATGTTGATTGAGCTTTATTGCTAAAACTTAAAACTTATTTTCTCTCCGAGGAAATACAGCTTTAGAATAGTTTTTTTAGGTGGACTTTAAATTAAAGGCTATAGTACAGTTTTTTCGGGTGGCCTTGGAAGTTAGCAAACATTTGTGCACGTGATCTGAAAGAAATCTAGTTGTGGCCAAGGTAATTTGAATATTCTCTGGGACCCATTCATCAATTTCTGTTTTGCTTCTTTTGTATATCGTGAAACACTGCTTTTTAAATTTCCGATAACCTCACTTTCTGTTTCTCTCTTCCCTTTGATTTCTTTCCGTTCCTCTCCTGTTGGCCTTTGTGTGAATCCGTGCCTGTGGCCGTACTGAGAAATGTTTGTTCAGAGAACTCCATCTGGGCAGCGGTGTTGCAACTGCCCCTTGGTTGTTTTGTAGTTTGGAAAGAAAGAGGACAAAGTAGAACCAAATATGCGTGTGGTGTAGCCACAGAATTCGCTTGAGATAGAATGTTCGACAGATAGATTCCTACTCTTTGAGAAGTAAGAACTGGGAGAGGAATCGTGGCCATCAGTGATTTTCAGCTGGTGTGCTACAAGAATTTTAAAACGTGCAGTAGTTGACGAGTCAGGGGCACCGACCTCTTTCCCCTTAGATCGTCAAATAAAAGAAAGGACATCAGCCAACACAAAAGTAGCTGACTGGTGTGAATGAATCAAAATTAGACCTATATTTTTGTCAGATCGGCAAAAATATATTTTTTGGTGTTCCACAGAATTTTAGTTATTAGTTTATGTGTGCCAGGAGATGGAAAAGGCTGACAATTGCTGATGTAGACCATGTAGAATATAGATCTTGTCCAGTCGTCTCGTTTTGAAGGTGAGAAAGTGGGGGCCAGGTTAGGGGAGCACTTGCCCAGAGTTGTGCTTCTGGTAGTATTTTGAAAGTGACTCACTTGAATGTCTGTTTTATAAGATGAGAATTTCTCTAATATTTGGTAAAGCTAGGAAGGTAGCTGGAAGATGCCATTCAACTAGTGAACGAAGAACCAACACATTTAGTCACTTTTTATTTTAGGAGTTTGATGTATAATAGTCTCTGCGAATCTGGTTTCTGTTTGCCTTGGACTCTGGCATAGGCTCCATGGGTGACATCACACCTTTTACTTGAAGTCTGACTGGAGCCAGAGTACGTGAAAAGTACCTTTTCCCTAGTATGACCCCTTAACCCCAGAGCATTAAAAAAATAGGCATGCACACACCCTTTGTTTTAGAGAAAAAAGAGGGATGAGAAATAGTCATTGAGCTAATTGATTATTAATACTTTGCACCAATGAGTATAGTATGAGAATTCATAGGAATAGCTAACTTTTTTGAGTGCTAAGTATTTTACATGGGTCTCCTCACAGCAGCCTTTTGAGGTGGGTTCCTTTCTAGTGGTTACACATAGGCTCTGAGAGGCATAGTTACCCGAGTCCCACGCTCATGCACACCGCTAATATGGGCTTGTGTGAGGAGGGGTTAAACCCTGACCTTCTAACTCGGGGTCGCCACTCCAGCCATGGCACTCTACAGCAGGGTCACCACATGGCACATGTCCTGATGTGTTATGCCCTGTGCCCATCAGGCAGAGGGAATAGGCAGAGCCAACCACAGGTGTGAAAGCCCAAGGCTGTGAAACCTTGGACTGGTGCGGGTGTGTGCAGGGAAGTCACGGAATACTAGCTAGACTGGTGGGTTAGGTCCAGATTTTAGACTTTCCCACTTCTTTGGGAGTCATTGAAGGTTTCAGTGGGGTGGGGAGAGGCAGGGTGTTAGATTCCCCACCTCTCTTAGAGCCTGGTCTCTATCTGTCCCTTCCTCTTTCCCCAGCTGTACTGTAGACAAGGAACTGGGTTGGGGGTCAGGGGAGCTAAGGGAACTGGGAATGGGAGTGTTTCAGTTGCTCACTTAATTCCTTATTGTATGCTGATCCCATTAATGCCTTCCTGTGTGCCATGGTGCCTGGAGCGCCCTGTCCTGTGTGAGGATGGGGGTGTGCTGTCGTCGGGAGGGAGTGTAAGGGATTGAGGACCTGGTTACTCCTTGTGTTACATCAGCCAGTTTCCTTGTTTGCAGCTCTGGGTGTCTCCCGTACCTTCTGAAGTCCTTGGCACCTCCACTTCCTGAGCCTTTTTGGGGATCTGCAGGGTTTGCCTTTGGCAGATGCCCTTCTGTAGGCAGTGAGGCTTCCATGTTCTCCATCATTTACTTATTACTCCGTCCAGTTTGGGACTTTCACATGTCTTGTGGTTTCAGCAAAGATAGTGCTTCTGTTTCCCATCATTGTCATGTGGTATATGTTGAGGGGAGAGAAGGCATCCTGAAAACCAGAAGTCCCTAAAACCAGAAGCACGCACGCTTCATGCTTGCCTAGCACCCAGTGGAGTTTCCCCCCTTTCCCGTACAGAGTCGGTTCTTGTTAGTTCACTGAACGAGATGAGGGACCCTTTAGGGAGCCACTGTACAGGCACCAAGTCAGTGGCAGAGGTAGCGGTAGAAGTATGTGGGACAGTAGGGCTGTGCTCCAAGACATCGGGTGGCTGCTTGAATGTAGGGGTCACAGAAGAGGAGCCTTGGATGGATTTTTTAGCTTTGAGGGCTTAATAATTGATGCTCGCCTGTTGTTGTTTTTAGAGTAGCTATTGTCAGATTTGCTTGTGACATTAAAGTGGGCCATTGGCCTGCATTCTTACATACTTTTAATAGCACTATATCTATTCCTGGAACTTGATAGAATTGTGACACTGCTTCATCGATAAGACACATGCCGAGATGCTTCCATATACAGGTGAGGCATAAGTAGACATTACAGTTAAAATGGCCCCAGAGCCAGACAGCACATAGAGTGGTGATGCAAAAGGTCTTATTGAAGGTAAGACGCTCCGAAGTGGAATGATAGGAACATGAGCATCTAAGATGAAAGACCCACACTTTATCAGATTGTCATTATGCAATATGAAAAAAATTGAACTTTAAATGTCTTACCAATTTTTTAAGCACCTGCACATTGTGATGAGGGAAAATGTCAGTGCAACAAGTTTTTGAAATGTCTCATTTGGTGTAATTTCAGCGAGGAGGACATGTATCGCTCTGATGATGAAATAAAAAAGGAGAAAGAACTACCTATACATGAAAGAGGGTTACCAGGTACGTTTGGAGTTGTTTTATTTATAGAATTCTTACTGTTTGTGGTAGAAAATGCTGTTAAATCGGTATATCTATTCTCATAAAATATTAAGATGTACTTCCTGGGAAACATGCATATGGTCTTATCTGCAATGATTATTCGTTTTGCCAAAGTCTGTTAGGTGAATGCTGTTTCCTGAGGTTTTCATCATTTTAATGAAAGTATTAGTATTTTCCCTGAGTTCTTTATTCACGTCATTTTCGCATCTGTGCACATTTGTCCAGGCTCTCGATGCCACCCTCTCTCAGGTCTTGATCGCCTTATACTCTTGGAGGGAGAGTCTGGATTTGCAGTGCGGTGCTCACCGAGTGGGGGGGCTTGTGGAGAAACGTATCTTTGCATCACGCGGTCACGTGGATTTGATCGAAATGTAAGAAAGAGTGGTCGTGGGACAGTAGCATGATTCTCTCATCATTTCACGGTTTCGTGTCCACGTTTCTGCTCAGGCATGCTTGCTCCTCTCACCCCACCAGGGCCCTCTGTCCCATCGGCACCACTAAGGTGAGGCATTACACCCTGGCCTCTGCCACCGTCCGCACGGCTGGCAGGGCTGTGTGCACTGCATGGTTCTGGTCCTCCAGGAAACAGCAGAGGACGCTCCGTTTCCATTGCTGCGGTTGCACAGTTTGGTTCTGCTGCAGCATCCTTATTGGTCATATTCCTGAGCAGGAGATCTTTGGCTCCTGTGTGTTCCCGCTACATTGGCAGAGACCTCTCACTTTCTTTTTCACTCTGAAGGCTCGATGGTGATTCCTTTCCGTCTGCTAGTATAGCCCTCTGCAGGCCTTTTGGTTCTTTGGTGGGCCTTGTCACTTCCAGTAGCTGTCCGAGATTAAAATGGACCCATTTATCTTCCTTCGTGCATCTCAGCCCTCTGGGTTCATTTATTGCCATCCTGAAATAACATCCTTTGGAAGTGCCTCTGTATGGGTCTGTGCGGGCGGGGGGGGGGGCTCTGTTTGTCTGAAAATTTCTTTATTTCACTTTCTTATAACTCCAGGTGAATAGTTGTTTTCTCTAATCTTTTTGAAGATTTGATTGTGTTGTCTTCTGGTTTCTGTTGTAGTTAAAACACTGCAGTCAGACTAATCCTTGGTAGATAATCTCATTTCCCTCTTTTCTGTCTTTGTCTTGGGGGTTTCTCCTTGATATCGTGAAGTGTGGATTTTTCTTTTAAACATATTGCTTGTGATTTTTTTCTGCTTATATCCCTGGGTGCCTAGTTTTCCTCAATTTCGGAGAGTTCTTAGCCATTATCTTTGTGAATATTGCCTTTTCCCAGTTCTTTGTATTTACTCCTACATCCAAGATTACTCTGTCCAGCAAAGCTGTCATTTAGAAGAATGGAAGGGCAGATAAAGTGCTTCCGAGATAAGGTCAAGTTAAAGGAGTTCCTCATCACCAAGCCCTTATTATATGAAATGTTAAAGGGACTTAATCTAAGAAATTGAAGAAGATCAAAAACTATGAATAGTAAAATAACAAACTCACAACTATCAACAACTGAACCTAAAAAAAAAGAAAAACAACAAAAACAAAACTAAGCAAACAACTAGAACAGGAACAGAATCAGAGAAATGGATATCACATGGAGGGATTTCAGTGGGGAATGGGAGGGGAGGAATAGGGAGAGAAAGGTACAGAAAATAAGAAGCATAATTGGTAGGCATAAAATAGATGGGGAGTGGTTAAGAATGATATAAGAAACAGAATTCAAAGAACTTTTATGTACAACCCATGGACATGAACTAAGGCAGGGGAATGCTGGAGGGAGGGCGGAGGGGGATAGAGGGGGAAAAACTGGGAAAACTGTAATAGCATAATCAGTAAAATATACTTTAAAAAATACTGACTAATGAGTGTGTAAACCAATAGAACAACTATATTTAAAATGAGAAAGAAAAACAGAACTCTAATTAGATGTTTGTGAGCCCTCCTTCTGTCTTCCGAGGCTCCTAGTGGTGCATGCTTTCGTGTGTATTTTTTGTGTTGCAGCCTCTGTTGCATTCTGGACAGTTTATTCGGCTCTCTTTACTCTTTCTTTCTTTTTTGGAAACGTCCTGTTTTTCCCTCCCAAAATTTGCCTGGTTGTTTTTGATAGTTTATTTTTCTTTGCTTTTGTTTTTTATGTTATTTTTTTGTTTATTTCTTTAATCATTTTAAACATGCGCTTGTAGGTCTGCTAATTCCATTTTCTGAAAATCCTGGTAGGTCTAATTATGCCAATTGTAATACTATTTTTTGCTTATTTCTTGCTTCTTCAATGTTTGAATTATAAGCTCAGCTCTTGCGTATCTGTATAGAGTTTGTGCACCTTGAGAATTTGGCCTTGTTTCTGCCGGGCACCCAGAGGTCACCCTCCCTTGGGCCACTTTATGTCAATATCTAGGCTTGTATTTCCAGGTTCTTGCGGCTAGTCTGAATTCACGCCCTGTCCCTGTGTGAGAGCCAGCCTGTGGGGATGAATGCTCAGGGGACATTTCCTCTCCCCCCTATCAGAGCCTAGGTCAAGACAGAAAGTGTTCCTAAGTTCTTTCTTTGCTAGTGAAGAGTTTTTTTTCACCTTCTCCACGGGTCAGCATTCTTTGGCTCCCTAGCCAAATTTGATGTGCCCCCTGGTTTTGTAAGTAAAGTTTTATTAGGTCTTCTTAGTTTACAGATTGTCCAGGGTAGCTTTCGTGCATGATGAAGTTGAGTGTTTGTGACAGGAACTTCATGGCCCCCAAAGCCTAGGTTATTTTCTGTCTGGCTCATTATAGAAAAGGTTTGTAATTCTTGCCCTTCCCCCCAATTTTACCTGGTCTTTCCTAGTTTATTGTTGAGTCTCGGCTTTCTGGAAGGGTTCATCTTTAACTTCCATCTTCCAAGGGACTGATCCTTGTCTTTGCCACCACGTGGTGGTTAAGAACCAGACCTTTTGTTTATTTTGTCTCCTGGTTACCACTCTGTTTTTCAGCCCTGCCCCCCTTTTCCCACCAGAAGTGTTCTTCCCTGATAGAGTCTATGTAGTTACAATTAAACAAAGAAAGGAGCTGTGTACACTCTAAGCTGCTCCCGCCACCCCTGGCCTAGAGGGTGGCATGCAGTAGCTGTTGGAGCCCCCCCTCCCAAAAAAGAGCAGTAGGATGGGAATGAAAGTGTTGTTTGGTGCTAGCTACGCAGAGTGTACCCCAATTTCCTCTGCCTCGTGGCCTCACGCGTCTGACTCAGCACAGGATTGTGGCCTATGACTGCCTTATGGGCAGGTGAGGCTCCCTGCCTCCTCTCTCAGTCCTGAGGAGGTGGGCCTGCTGCTCCTGCCCAGGGGCCAGGCCTTGTCTTGGCATGTGCAGGAATGAGGGCTGCATTTGAGGAGAGCAGGAAGGCCGGACTTTCTTCCCGGGGGGCCCCTCCTGAGCAGGAAGCATGCGCTCCCTGGTGGGAGAACATGGCCCAGTAATGTCCTTGAATCTGGACATTAGTGGTTCTTCATGGTTTGGGGGGAGGGGTAAGTGGAAGGGCAGATACCAGGCAACTTTCTGTCTACTAAGTAGACACTCAAAAAATGTTCCTTGAATTCCAGTAATGATCCGTCTTTATTTGAAGAGTGGCTGTGCAGCAGTGGGATTTGTGCTCTCTGTATAGTGGGTTCAGGGGTCTGGTTACTTCTAGCCAGTCCTGACTTAATGCCACAGCTAAGTCTGTGTTTTCTGTATATGTGTTGTTTCCCCCTTGACACACAAGGGTTGTTTTCCTTATGAAGGAATTCACCATGAGATTTTTTAAAAATAGGCAGTTCTTAACGTTTCACATTAAAAAAATGGATTTACCGGAACTGCAAGAAGGGCTTAGGGGCCCCTTGTTTGTGTTGCTCCATCTGTCATCCCAGCATCTGTCACCCCCCTGGCTCGTGAACGCCTGGTTTCCTTCTTCAGTGGTCTTTAAACCTATTCAGGACAGCATCCGGATCTTACTGCCTTCACATTCGTTGCTCAATGCTTGATTTGTATTAACACTCAGTAAGTATTTGTTGAATTGAGCTGAATATAATATAATACTGTTATTTTATGTACCATTTCGTCTGGAGTGGATATGTTGTTAGGTACTTCTATGTTTATTTATGTCCTGATTTCTCTGCGAACATTTCCTTCAATAATTTAAAAAGGAAGTCAAGATATGCCTGAGAATGTACTTCCCTTTCTTCCTAAAGCACACACACAGACATTCTGGTACGTGTATGTGCGCAGCACACACACAGACATTCTGGTACGTGTATGTGCACATGTGCATAGGCCACAGAATCAGACTCCAAGCAACAAGGAAAATCCAAAGGCGATTGTCCTGCTGTTTCATTTATCTGATCATAATCTGTGCTTTTAATTTTGGGGAGGTGTGTGAGGATCAAGTGAGATCTGTGGTTCAGCTAACGCTGAGAGCCCCATTACTTTCTGACTTATTGATAACTCGTAGTTTTAGGGGATCAGGGCAGGTTATGAATTAATAAAAGCAAATACACGTTTTGTTACAGAAGTGTTAACTCTTTGTAGAATGGATGGGAAAAGCTAATTACAAATCATTAAGCGTATTTTCTTGTAGCTCAGACTGTTGCATGTTTAATTGATTAAAACAGTATTCACAGACACCTGTGTCCGAGCAGTTGCAGGTGCTGAGGACCCAGACAGGAAACAAAACAAGCCCCTGCCCTTTAGAAGCTCGGCTTTTACTGTGTCCTGTGTGGGTGTGGATGTGAGTGTGAGGCTGGGCAGGGGGATACAGCAAAAGAAATATTCTGGATATTGATCAGTGCCAAGAGGAAAACAAAACGGTGTAAAAGGAATATAGTGCGAAGGTGTGTGATATTGTGAGAGAGGGGTGTCAGAGGTGAGCAGCAGAGACCTGCATGGAGTATGGGAGCAGGTACTGGGGAAGAGCTAGGTGTGTTGGAGGGGTACGGAGGAGGCTGCAGGTGGAGCAGGAGTTGGCAGTGTGGGGAGTGGTGGGAGCTGAGGCCAGAGAGGCAGTGAAGGGCCAGGCACGGGGCCGCTGTAGACAGTAAGGACACCAGTTCCGCTCCAGCTGAGATGGGAGGCTCTGGGAGCTCTCGGAACCCAGAAGTGATAGCTATTATCCAACCTTGGTTAAAAGCGTCAGTCCAGCTGCCATGTAGAGATCAGGGAGCCCCGTTGGGGGACCTCACCCGTAGTTACCTGGGAGTGAGGGGATAGTGTTCTGGAACAGGTGGTAGGCAGTAGTGAGATCCTGGATTTTTTTGGAATGAAGTGAGAGAAAAGTAATTCCCACGTAGAGCAGTTCCATTGTCGTGATTGTACTTTGTTTCATCACTTCCTCCTCTCTCCTTTTGTTTGACTCTCTCACAGAACCTAGGTTAAGTGTAGCTCCTGAAATGGACATCATGGACTACTGCAAAAAAGAATGGAGGGGAAACACGCAAAAAGCTACATGTATGAAAAAGGTATGATGCCTAAATGCA
Organism: Macrotus californicus; assembly: GCA_007922815.1. Taxonomy (NCBI): domain Eukaryota; kingdom Metazoa; phylum Chordata; class Mammalia; order Chiroptera; family Phyllostomidae; genus Macrotus; species Macrotus californicus. Next base: position 29,568 of record VMDR010001230.1, read on the forward strand.
CATGTTTCAGGGCTGTCAGTCTATCGTAGGTAATTATTTAGTGTGTCATTTTATATTTTTAGATGTTAATTATGAAACTGCTATTACACTATGTAAATGCTGGTGTTCTGAATTTAGAGATGAGGAAACAGATTCCAAAGATAAGGGACTTTTTTTGAGTCACAGTATTAAAATAGAATCAGCATCAGTTTTTTAGTAGCATGATTTCTTTGAAAATCACAGAAATGACTGTGCTGTTTAGAGTCGGGCCAGCCATTCCCTTGGGGTCATTTGGGAATGCCCTTCTGTCCTGGTGAGGTCAAAGATTTCCTTCCTGACTGTCCCCACCTGGGTTTGGTCTCATGCCCTCTGGTGTAGGCCTGGTCCCTCCTGCACGGGGATCTGGGTCTCTTCCCTTCATTTAGGGCATCCCAGGAGCTGCCCTCTCCCAATGCCATCGCATAGATTGGTGATCTCCAAGGCTGTGGGACATTGGGGAGTCCCTTGACATGGTCCTGTTGTAACTGAGTTGGGTCACTGCTCAGGTCAGACCCCTTGACTCACTCCCACCACACAGCTAGCTAAGCCACACATCGTCTTGGTGGCCCTTGAATGCCCCCAAACCCTGTATTCCTTAGTAGTGTGAACCATGCAAAATCGCTACTTCTGAGCTGCAAAGATGATAGCTTTGCCCTGGCCAGGTGGTTCAGCTGGTTGGAGCATCATCCAGTACGCCAAGTGGTTGTGAGCTCAATCCCCAGTTAGAGCACATACCTGGTTTATAGGTTCGATCCCTGATTGGGGCGCATATGGGAGGCCACTGATGGATGTTTCTAACATTGATGTTCCTCCCCCCACCCCGAAACCAATAATTAAAAAACAGTAACAGTTTCAATCTAACACTTCCACCACCTCTTGTAAACTCTGTGTCACATCCTTTGTTCATTTTTTCTTGGGTTTATTTACATTATGAATTCAAATGCACAGATATTGATATATCATCTTTGATAGAAATGTTCTGATATATTTTTTGTTTATAACTGTCTTGGTTAGGATTTTAAATACTTGAATGCATTTGTTCTTTTCCTCGGCTTGTTTTTGTAGAAAATATTGCACATCTTTCCACAGGCCGCTCAGCTGCCCAGGCCTGCCCAGAAATGGACTGACCTTTCTCAGTGTAGCTGCCACTTTTCAAGCTCTGAGAGCAGATGGCAGCTCTGCTCACTGCAAGTCTGGACTGTCGGCTCTTTGCGTCTCAGTCCCTTGTTAGAGAACTCAGTCATGAAATGCCAGGGCCCTCGGTTCCTGCCAGAGGTTAAGGACACTGAGACTCGTGAGGCCATCTGCTGAATATGGGTATCGGCCGCTCATAGCTTTTCTAACAGCCTCCTCCCGGGATCACAGTAGACGCCGGCAGAGCAGGTGTCTGAGCCACACAGGCACAGCTCATCCCACTGTGCTTCGGGCTGGGGTGTCTTTCACAAATCGAAGCGTTGCGCAACCCTGCGTCAGGCGGGGTATTGATGCCATGTTCCAGCAGGCTCAGAGGATGGTTAGCGTTTTTTTACAATAAAATATTTTTTTATTCTGTTTAAAAATTTTTAAATTTTCAATTACAGCTTAATTCATTATTACTTTGTATTGGTTTCAGGTGTATAGCATAGAGGTTAGGTAATCATATACTTTACAAAGTGTTTCTCCTATTTCCTGTACCCAGCTGTCACCGTACACAGGTGTTACAATATTATTGACTGTATACCCTATGCTGTACTTCACATCCCCATGACTGTTTTGTAAATACCAATTTGTGTGTTATTTTTTTAATTAAGATATGTACATTGCTTTTTAGACAGTATGCTATATAGCACACTTAATAGACTATGGTATAGTGTAAAGATTTACATGTACTGGGAAACCAAAATATTCCTGTGACTCGCTTTTTGAGATACTCACTTTACTGTGGTGGTCTGGAACTGAACCTGCAACATCTCAGATGAAGTACGCCTTTATTTTCTCATCTTCTCCGTAAAACCTCTCACTGACTTACAGTTTTATTTTATGACCTCAGTCTCTTTAAAGAATCTGTTCCAACAATGGGCACCTAAAGCTCCATAACTGAAGAAGACTCCTAAGTTTCCAAATATTCCGTATTTTGGGACACATGCAGAAATTATTCCTCTGTCATTTTATTTCAAGAGAAGGATTTGGGCCTGTGGTTGGACTTTTCAGTGACCAAATAATCAAAGGCACATCAGTTAGAGAAGCGTCACAGCAGGACCTGTGGGAGTAATTAGAGCATCTCAGGGCCTGACACAGCTTGGATCTCAGTTCTTTCTTACGTCCTCATTTATCTGTTTATTTCTGTTTTGGCTATTCTTTTGGAGGTGTGTATAAATCCAAACTTAATTTTAAAAGTTTGCTTCACCTCTGAAATAGCATGAGTAATTTATGCATTTGGAGAGGTGCATGCAGTTGCTATTGAACTAGCCATCTTGAGTATGCAGGGTAATTGGGGGTCCCCCACAGGGAAGAGATGCTCGTTAGCAGACAGGAGTCAGCTTGATGGACCATATCTGTTACAGTAATTGGACCACTGCATAAAAATGGGACTCTCAAAATTTTATTATTGTGAAGAAGTACTTTTATATCTACTGAGAACATCGTCCTGTGGCTTGAACCTTGAACACAACTACTAATGAGGGTCCAGTGCACAGGATGACAGTCTGCCGGGTGAGAGGGGCGCTTCTCCCTCTGTGCCAGTGCAGGGCAGGAAGCAGGGTACCCAGTGACTGTCAAGGAAGAGCAGGACAAGCGGAAGGATGGACGGGATGGAAGCGAGCAAGTTGGGGGAAGTAAGGAAGTTGATTCTGATGTCTGAGCAGCATCTAGCCAGAGAAGTCAGGTCATCAGGGTGCCTAAGGACCAGGTTGCTAGGGCTTTATGCTGTCCATTTTGGGAGTATGCTTCAGAGTGTTCCAGCCGGATGGCGGTTTCTGAGTGGTGAGCATGTCACTGAACATTTTCATTTCCTCCTTTCACCTCCAGACTGAACAAGAATGACAGTTAAATCCACTTTTTTGAAAAGTCGAACAGAATTATCCAGATGTCTCCTCGCATGCAGACTTTAAAATTTTATTTATTTACTTACTTATTTAGAGAGAGATTGGTTTGTTGTTCCACGTATTTGTACAATCACTGGTTGCTCCATGTGTATGTGCCCTGACCCGGGGTTGAGTCTGTAGCCGGGGCATATCAGGGCAACACTCTCACCAACTAAGCTATCCGGCCGGGGCGAATGTGGATTCAAAACGTGCTGTGGAAATTTGGGGTGTATATGTATGGAGATACAAATTTAGTACGCCTCTCTTTTTCTGTCTCATCATTAAAGGTTCAGGTCAGTTTAAACACTGATTAAACCCTGCAGAGTATCGTTTATCAGTACCTAAGTGTGGTGACAGTTGCTTAGAAAGGGACGTATAACTCCAGCTTTGGGAGTGGTTAGTGTTTTAATAATACATGCTGTATTATTTTGTATGTTCTAGTGTGTTGCATCTGGTAACGTATGCCAATATTTTGTACAGTATTAACGTTTGTTAATATCTTTTGATTAAGAAAGAAGGAATTAGTGTGTCTTGCACAAGGGACTCAGCCAGTTTTGTTTCCAGTCTTTCAGGGAACGGGGCACATTTTCCCACAGGAATCAAGCTCTCCCTGAGGTCTGTAACAACGATTTTGAAGTCTCTTTGATGCTTTCACCCAGGGCTATGAAGAGGTATCTCAGAAGTTCACCTCCATAAGGCAGGTCCGCGGAGATAATTACTGTGCACTGAGGGCCACGCTGTTCCAGGCCATGAGCCAGCTGGCAGGGCCGCCCGCCTGGCTGCAGAATCCGGAGCTCACGCTGGTACGCTGCCACCCAGGTTTGAGTCTGCAACGTTTCCAGTCGTTTTTGTGAGAAAGACTTCCCTTTTCTGCCCACGCTCTGTGCTAGTCCTCTCTGCAGTATGACGTCAGTGTGTGGGTTCATTTGGTTTTGTGTGGTTGGGGTGATTTTGCATAGTAAAGTAACCAAAATAGTATTTCCCAGAAGAGAAAAATGATAAAATTTACTTGAACAATTGAGCTGAGTTAGCAGGTGTTTAGAGTTTGTAAAAAACACTTAGGAGCAGTTTGACTTCAGGGTTGGTGTCTGCATTAAATGGGTTGTATATTGTAGAATATACAATTGTAGAAAATATTCTACAGTATACAACCCATTTATTGTTTTCATGTGTGTTGAGTCTGCTGGGGTTTTAGGATGCAGATCTCTGTAATTCTGGCACCAGTTCAAGAAACTAGTGCCCTCTATGTAGTGTTAGGAGAATTTGCTTAGTAGGTGGTTGAACAGTAGCCTAGAAGAGGGGCGATTGATGTCACTCTGGGGGAGGCTTCCTGGGGAGGGGAGGCTCAGGGGCTGTGTCCCATGCTAGGCCTTCTCCAGTGTTTTAAATTGGCACTGTGGTAGTGACGCCCTAGGAAGTCATGTATTATTGCGTCAAATGTCCCTGGCACACATCAGGTGAGGTCACATAGTAGGTTGGATGATAGAGTATCCCTAAAGAGTTTGGATTGAGCAGAACTGAATTGACATTAATTGGAAGAAAATCAAAAGTGCTTATATATTTTTTTAAAGATTTTATTATTTTTAGATGGGAAGGGAGAGGGAGAAAGAGAGGGAGAGAAACATCAGTATGTAGTTGCCTCTTGTGTGTCCCCTACTGGGGACCTGGCCTGCAACCCAGGCATATGCCCTGACTAGGAATCAAACCAGTGACGCTTTGCTTCACAGTCCAGCACTCAATCCACTGAGCCACACCATCCAGGGCGCTTATATTTTTTTAAAAAGGAAAAACAAAACCAGAAGTGCTAGCTATGGGAGATCCACCTTACTAGCAACTTGTGGGGGGGGGGGGGCGGGCAAAAGCAGGGATCAGGTTCTTAATCGAGTGCAATCCCCGTGTGAGCCCACCTGATGTGATGGCTGGCAGTGGACAGGGAGGCTCTGTTTTAGAGGGGCACTTCTAAAATACAGTGACAGTCTTGCCTTGAACTGGGCTGGTCAGCTCCCATCTCAGGGAGCAAGTGCAGCTCTGTGCCTGCATCCTTGGGACAGATGGGAGTATGACCAAGATGATTCAACTCCCTTTGGGAACAGCTAAAGCAGTTGGAAGTTGAAGGGGCCTAGAATAAAGAGGACTTTTGGAGAAAACTGGCTGCCAACTAAGCTAATTAGAGGTCTCTTAGGTGGATGAGGGATCACACCGTCAGAGTGCAAAACCAGGACAAGTGGGTGGAAGATACTACCTGTCCATCCTTTGGTCATCCATTTTATCAGCCGGTATGCAATCAGCACACCTGTACAAAGCTGTGTAGTTAGATCTTTGGGGTCTCCCGAGTAATTCATTTGAATGTTGTGCCTGCTTTTAGATACCTGCACCGTGTCCGTGATGCTCAGAGGGGCCTCTATAGGCTCCCCTTTTCTCCATTCCCAGCTCACAGCTATGTGGCCAGGAATTGTCTGCTCTCGTGCTCTTCTCTGTGCCTAGTTGTGATTTCAGCTTGCTGCCACTTGAGGGCATTTTAGGTTCTGGTGATAAATCTGAAAACCTAATTGAAGATTTGCAGCAGAGCGGTCCATATGCTGGTGAAATGCAGGACAGTGTGGGCACGGAGCTGGGTGGCTCCTGCGTGGGTGGTCATTTGTCATCCTGATAAGCCCCTCCCCGTTAGTGAGTGAGTGTGGGTCAGCATCACTGTGGTCACCTGAAGAGGAACTCACATCCCTGTGTGGTTTTGTTTTTTGCGGAGCTGAAACCGCCTTGGTTTTATGTGATTGCTCTAGGTTAAGAAGGTAAAACTGGAACCGCTGTTTATGAAAGGTGTGCAGGGGCTTAGGTTCCAGAAGAACTGAACATGTGGTCTCATTTAAAACTATCTGTAACTGTTCAACAAGCCCAGGCTCCTCACAGGATGGTGTAAGAGTTATTCTGTAGCGATCTTTTGACTTGGAATGTAAACTTTTTTCCCTTTCTAAATTTTATAGCAGTGACAGGACATGCCTGTTCCCAACCTAATTATATGGGTTTTTCCGTGGACACACCCAGGGCTGCTGGGAGAGCCTGAGTCCCATGCTGTCACCCATCAAGTTGTGTCCCAGCTTGCTTTTCAACTCCACATTCCACTGATGACTGGGGGAAAGTAACAAGTGCTCCAGGAAAGGAAAGAGAAGCAGACAAAGTTCAGCTGTTGCTTCTTCAATGAGCTGGGCCATGGCAGCCCCCAGACCCTGGTTTCTTGTACTTGGTTGTGTTTTTCTTATCTTCCTGTATTGATTAAGCAGTTGTACTAGATAATTGTTTCATTGAATATTAAAACTTTGAGTATGTGTGTTAATATCAAAAGTAGGTTTTATTTCCCTAATCAGGAAGGGAGCAGGTTTTTACTTTATCCTAGACCACATCACGTGCCCAGAAGCGCCTTCCAGAGTCAGGCGTTGGGGAGGACTAGGCAGGCTGCCAGTGAGCCGAGAGGCTTCTGTGCACATGCTCCTTCCTGAACTCCCACCACGTGCTGTGTAGCGTTCCTGGCTGGCACTGCTGCGCAGGGTAGGTTGTGCTCTTGTATCTCAACCCAAGCCACCGTTTCACCCCAGCAGCCCTCCTAGGGTGGTAACTTTCTGAGTGCCCGCCTTCCAGCTGTAGGCGATCCGTCCTAAACCCACATGACAGATTTGCAGGCATTAATCCCGGAGACGAAGGTAGGTTTGTCGGCTTCATGGTTTCTTACAGCGTGGACGGTGCTATGGACGTTTTGGAAGGTTAACATTTTCTCTCTCTCTGTTTCTTGATACTGCAGTTACCAGAAAAACTCATAAGCAAACACAGCTGGATTAAGCAGTGGAAACTTGGACTGAAATTCGAGGGGAAGAGCGAGGACCTGGTTGATAAAATTAAGGAGTCCCTCACTCTGCTGAGGAAGAAGGTTTGGAACATGGACTTTCCTTTCCCTGAGAAGTGCAAAACTCCTGCTCCTAATCTCCCCAGCAGACCCCTTCTCAGTCCTCACTAAGTGGATTGCCAAATGCTCTTGGCTGGTTTTTAAACAAAGTAGTTTTGGCCGAACACAAACTCTTCTGGTGAGGTCTTTGGTAAAATTGAGAAATATCAACATCATGTATTCTCAGGGGAAATGCTATGTTTAATGAATTGTTTAAGTTTCTTAAAAAGAAGCCATAACAAATGTAGTCTTTGTGGTAAGTCATACTGACAAGTATCAGGGCTACATTTACTCCTTATTTCTCATAGTAATATCAGTGATAGGAATTCGTGCCATCACCCTCATTAGACTTTCAGCTCTGGGAAAGGCTGCAGCCTGACACATAGTAGGCATTCATGAATACCTTACTGACAAATGAACTGAGGACCCTGACTTCCTGGAACCTAGTCTGTACTTACAAAGTGCTGACTAGAAAATACATGTCAAAGGAACACTAGTGATAAAGAATTGGGAGGAAAGAAGGACATAGGGAGTCTGTTGTTCTTGCCTGTTGAGCAGAGCACAGCGTTTGTGGGGGCTGCAGGCCTGTGCCACCCACCCCCCGGGTCAGTGGAGGGTTGAGGGCAGAGCTCTGGCCCCGTGGGAGTGAGTGGGAAGGCTCTTCAGCTCAGCCACTGGTGACAGTTTCCTTTTCCTCTTATGTTCTCAGGAAGTTGTCTGTTGTCATTGCGTCCTCATTTTGGGGAATGTTGTAGTGATTTCAATTTGCAATAACATGAAAGTTATTCATTAACAATCTGAGCCAGCATTACTAACACCTCCTGTAGACCAGGCCACACACTAAGCGTCCTATGTATGTAATTCTCACAGCTGCCGAAGTGTTACTGTGGTGGTTACCCCATTCCACCCATGAGGAAACTCACTCAGGCCCAGTGGTTGGCTTTCCCATCCTGACTCCGACTTTAGAGCCTTACTCTTGACTGGCACCTTGATCTACTTCTGGAAAAATGTGAGACGTTCCAGCTCTCAGCCCAAATGCTGGAGAGTCCTGTGCCTCCAGTCATTGCCACTAAAATTCACTCTTGAATATAAAATTTTAATGGTTTTTCAGAGGAGGAGTAGTTACTGGTGATTCATAAGGACTGGTTTTATGTCAGCATCTTTTATTCTCATTTACTTGAAAGTATGTGTATTTGTGGGGTTTTATTGTGCATATAAAGAGTTTGCCTGTTTTAGCTGAATACCTAGCATTACTCTATTCTTAATCAGGAGTCAGTAAGAATTTCCGGAATGTATTTATTCATTTGAAATTCATGTGTATTTTTAAGAGGTTATAAGATTAAGTTTGTAAACTAGTATTCAGAAGACCCCGTAATCTTCCTTGCCCATCTTCACTTTTCAAGGTTGGCTTGGGGTTTCTGGGTAATTGCACCTGGTAGCCCCTTACAGAGAGGAGTAAGTTCAGCTGTCCTTCACAACTTCACACCCAGGCCTCACACTCATGCACGTGAGGTCTTCTCTAAGTGTTTCTGATTGACCGGCTCAGTCTCATTGTCTGGAATGTTAGGGATTCAGAATTGCCATTCCCTGGTCCCAGTGTTTCTGCTTGGTGCATTGTCCTTTTGTTTCCCATTAAGGGGGCGAGAGCTGAGTAAGGAATCTGTGTGGTCTGAAGAGTGGGCTGTTGTGTGAGCTGCACTCTTGAACACTGTGACCACGGGCCTGTGACCCATGGTCGCCTATTTTTGAAAACGATTTTGTGCTAGTAGTATGGAAGTATACCAGGGACTTTTAGAACAAAAATGTAACTATTGTGTAACTTTTTTTATTGCAGTGGGCAGGCTTGGCTGAACTGAGAACTGCTGAAGCAAGACAGATAGCTTGTGATGAACTGTTCACAAATGAAGAGGAAGAATTTAGCCTTTATGAAGCTGTAAAGTTTTTAATGCTAAACAGAGCCATTGAACTATATGATGATAAAGAAAAGGGAAAGGAGGTACCATTTTTCTCTGTGCTTCTGTTTGCTCGGGACACATCAAGTGACCCTGGACAGCTACTGAGGAACCATCTAAACCAGGTGGGACACACCGGTGGCCTTGAACAGGTGGGTTATACCTTTCGGAATGTATTAGTCCAAAACACCAGCTTTAACTATCAAACATTATCTCACAGTTTTGGGGGGTCAGCAATTCAGAAAAGGCCTAGTTGGTTGGTTCTTAGGTGGTGACAATTACCTGAGGCCTCCACTGGGGCTGGAGGATCTGTGTCCAGATTGGCTCCCTCAGCTGGCTGTTGGCGGGAGGCCGCAGCCCCTCCCTGGTGGGTAGTAGTAGTAGTTCCTTGTCCAGTTGGGCTTTCTCTGGACAGGGGTGTCCTCATAACATAACCCTGGCTTCTCTCAGAAAGCGATTCAAGAAGAGAGTGAGGAAGAAGCCACGATGCCTTTTGTGATCTAATCTGGGAAGTTACACACAATCACTTACACCATCTTATATTTGTTAGCAGGTCACTAACTCAGCTCACACTTAAGGGGAGGGCATGATAGGAATTGTGAACTGTTTTAGAACCACCACGGCTGTCTCAGCCTGGGCTCTCTTCCACAGCGTGGTGGGTGAGATCAGTAGTTGTGGTTCTGGTAGTCCACACATGCAAGCAGTACTTGGAGGGGGCATCCGAAGGGTCTTGTTTCATCTTGGCAGCTGTAGCTGTATTAGCTAGTGTCCTTTAAAAATAGAAATGGAGTCACCTTAGCCAGCAGAGCACAGCCTGCTCTCGGATCTTTTACGGAAAAGCTGAGTTCGGAGTTTTACACAGAGACCCAGTGCAGTGCTGTCCCGTGAGCCAGCGGTTGGTACTTTCTGTCTTTGGCGAGTTCATTATGTTGCCCTAAAAAGCTTAGGTTTGTTTTGTTCTGTTTTTGTTTTTGAATAGCTAACCACTAAAGTAGCATTAATGCTATCCTTCCAGAGTGCTACCCTCTTACTTCCATGGCTGACTTTTTGGCTGGCCTTTTCCTGGTCCGTAGGAAAGAACGAAGATGATGATCATGCTGGGTCAGGCAGGACTGAAGATAATTATTTGAAAATTACCTGTACTTGTAATGTAGGTTACCTACGTTTCCTGAACGGGTAGCAGCAAATACCCTGCAGTGAAAAACCTGGTGGAGCATGTTTTGCATATTAGACCGAAGTTAGTCCTTCCTGGGTCTCCACAGGGTCTGCCGTAATGGAGAGTCCATTTAACAAGAAAAAGAAAAACAGCTTTATTGAGATAGAATTTACCTACCATGAAGTTTACCCTTTTAAAGTGTGTGACTCAGTGGTTTTTAGTGTGTTTACAGAGTTTTGCTGCCATCACAACAGTCTAATTTTAGACCATTTATCAACCTTGAAAGAAACCTCATACCCATGGGCACTCCCCCGACCCTTCCCCGTCCTGGGCAGCCACAGTCGGCTTTTGGTCCCCGTGGACGTGCCTGTTGTGGACATTTCATGTGAATGCAGCCGTGTACTGCGTGGTCTTTGTGAGCGGTTGCTTTCATAGCTTACCGTCTCCGAGGTCCATGCATGTTGCGTCTGGTGTCATTGCTTCATTCCTTCTTGTTGACAAACGCGGTGGTGTGGACATTGTACATTTTATTTGTCCATTCATCAGTTGATGGGCATTTGGGTTGTTTAGCTGTTATGAATGATCCTGCTGTGAACATTCATGCACAAGTTTTTTGTGTGGACAGGTTTTCAGTACTCTTGGGTATATTCTCAGAAATTGCTGGGTCATATGATAATTCTTTGTTTAAAATTTTAAGGAACTCCCAAACTGTTTTTTATTTTTTTTATATAATGTTCATTATATTTTTTTCCATTACCTTTTAATCCCCTTATACTCCCTCTCCCCAGCAATCACTACACTATTGTCCATGTCCATGAGTCCTTTTTCCTTTCAAACTGTGTTTTAAAGCAACTGTATCATTTGTTATTCCTACTAGCAATGTTTCAAAGTCTCATTTCTCTACATCCTTGCCAACGCTTCTTTTTTATTGAGGCGAAGCTCACATAACATACAAATAACCATTATAAAGTGTATGGCTCAGGGGCCTTTAGTGCATTTACAGTGTTGTCTGACTACCACTTGTATCAAGTTCCAGAATATTTCATCACCCCAAGAAAAGCATGCACCTGGTGAGCAGTCGCTCCCACTCACCATCTGTCTTTTAGCTCAAAGCCACTCTGGAGGGCGTGAGCGGTGCCTCACCGTGATTTTGGTTCGGGCCCCAGTGACTTCTCATGTGCATGTTGCCCATTTGCATGTCTTCTTTGGAGAACTGCCTGTTCAGATCCTTTGCCCAGTTTTTAAACTGGTCCTTTTTTGGTTTATTATTGAATTGTAGGAGCTCTTTATAAATTTTGGTCACAAGTCCCTCATCAGACATATGATCCATTCTTGGTGATGTTTGTTTATAATGACCATACAAGAGAGGGCTGAGGCTGGGCCCATGGAGAAGAAGAAAGGTTGTGGCTTAGCCCTGCTGTGCATTGCCTGGGACACCTGGCATGGGGCAGGTAGTAAGTGGCATCTTTCAGGGTGGCTGCCCTCCACTTACCTGTTTGCTCTGCTCCCCCAGGTTGAAATGTTCCTTCTCGCCTATGCTGTGCACCACACCATCCGGGTATACCGGCTCTCCAAGTACAGCACTGAAGAGTTCATCACAGTTTACCCCACAGACCCACCCCGGGACTGGCCGGTGGTGACCCTGATCACTGAGGACGATCGGCACTACAACATTCCCGTCCGAGTGTGTGAGGAGACGAGTCTCTGAGGGCCTTGCACCTGGATGGTCTGGCAGTGGGGCCAAGGTGTGCAGGCCATTCCTCAGCTCGGGCCTCGGCCTGCTGTCTCCCAGAATGACTTATGGGAGCTCCTGCGCCCTGTGTGCCAAGCCGGCCTGAGGAGTTCTGAAGACTAGCTTTTGATAATGAGTTAGCCATGTTCCCTCATTATGAAGCAATGTTATACTAGGTGCCTTCAGAGCACATTTGTTGGAAGGTGCAAACTATATCTTTTCCATAAAACAAATGCTTTTGTAAAAAGAGACTCATTTTGGAGAGGAATATGTTCTTTATATCTCAGATCAAACTTTCTCTAATAGTCAGCTGGCTTTTGATGTTTTTAAGATAGCAGTTTTTTTGTTTCGGCAGTAGCGGGTCTCTGCGGCGCCCTTGCCACACAGTCTGCTTCCGCGGCCTGAGTCTGGGATGGAGTCTGTTCATGGCACAGGCCGGACATCCTCTGCTAATCCCGTCAAGCAGTGGTTTGGATTTACATACTAATTAAACCAATCGTAGACAGATCATTTAATAGAAGATTAAGAATTGGGCCCAAAAGTGAGTTATTTAAAGGCTGGAGAAGGTTCTGGAACAGAAGGGAGGTGGTGGCACCTGGAAATCCTTGCTCTTTGAGGACATGGTAGGTGCCTGAGCCAGTGGACACACCAGGTGTGGTGTGGGGTGCAAGTGGTGCTCTCTGAGCCGGGTGAGCGCTGCCTGTGGTTGATGGAGCTCTAGTGCCAGGAGCTGCTTGTCATTCTGCAGCCCATAGGTTCACCATTAAGGTCAGAACAGTGCTCAGACCCACCCGCTTCTTTAGAGGAGGGGACCAAGGCTGAATGACTGCTGGCATTCATTTGACATTCGGGGTGGATGAGCTGGATCCAGGTCTTCCTGTGCCCTTTTCATGCTTTTTTTCCAAATTCATGAAACTGCTCTGCTGATAGGAACAAGTAACAGTAGCGTGCCTGAGGTTTCTCATGAGTTAGCTTAAGCAGGAGCGTGTACTAAACTGAGTGCAGAAGTGGGGCTGAGCTGCGCCTGCCCTTGACTGGGTCTGGGAAGTCTGAGGGAGGCAGCGTTCCCGGCCGCGAGCGCTGGCTGCAGGGCTGCAGGCAGCCTGGGTGAGCACGGTCGGCCTTGGCCTGAGTCATCCACTGGAGACGGGACCGCGGGCACTGTTCACAGGAGGGCTGTACCAGAACGCCTGAATTGGCTTGGCCTTTTGTGGAGGTGGTGCTACCCCAAAGTATTGAGCTTTAGTTCAGAATAACTTAAATCTTTACTTGGTCCACTTTAATAAAATGTATAAACTATGTTTTTTTTCAGAGGGACAATCTTTTTCTTTTTTTAAACCTAAGCTTGGCTTTCACTTAAAAATGAAAATTCTTAGTTGAGAAAACTCGACACACAAAAACTGTGCAGACTGTTACGTTAGTGTTTTCCCTGTGCCTCATCTGTAAACGTCACAGTTTGCTGATGCTGACTCATTGGATCAAACTCTGCTCCAAGTGGGTGTGAAGTGGAGAGGCTTGTGTTTTTCACTGTGAAATGCAATGGTGCCTTGGACAGAGGTGCCCAGAAGCCAAATTCAAGTAATAAGAATGACTTCTTCTTGGCTTCAATGCTGCATTTTAGTATTTGTTGTGTAACAGGCAGTACATACCGTTCATCCTCAAATCTTTTTAGAAGCGTAACTTCGAACGTTTAGGTTGAATGTGGCAGCAGGGGTCTCCGTTCAGCTGACTATTTGTTCAGACCCACTGTTGAGTTTAATGCCACTCCTGACAATAACACTCACGATCATCTGTCTCTGAATTTTGAAAGTAGTCTAATCTCAGTGAACTTGAACTGGACTTCTGGGCAACTTAACTGTTTACATTTTATACTTTTCTCTTGTTCCTATGTATAATATTGTTAGAGTGTGTGCAGAAATTGTGGTCTCAACCATCATCGGTATTTAGCTGGGAAAGGGGAGCAAAAAGGAATTAGATATGGGGAAGTCAGGAGGAGAACCCCCTTACTTGTACATGGTCAATAAAGGTCACCACAGAGCCACACCGTCCCGTGCAGGTCTCAAGGAGTTCTTTTTCTTGTGACACCACAAGAACTCGTTTCCCACCGATGATTGTGTGTGTGTGTGCAGAAATTGTGCTCTTCACCACCACACTCACCGATAAAAATGTAAAAGAATGAGTTTAAATTATTTTCTGTCCCAAGGCCTCACATTGGACTCTGCTTTCAGGCCGTCGGCCAGGCTTGGAGGGTCACAGCACAAGAGAAGCACGGCTTCCAGTGAGACAGTCCTCAGGAAACACAGATGATTGGCCGCCTTTACTGATAACATTTCTGAGTTGCAGCGCGCAACTCGGCTACCCAGAGCCCTAATTCCATTTCTCATTCCTGGTCTCGGGCTGGTGACATGAGCAGACTAGAAATTGAACTGAGACCAAAATGGATTCTGGGATCTCTAAAATAATGAAACTGTTCCAGGAAGAAGGTTAGTGGGAACGACACTGCGCTTATTTTCAACCCCAGAGAGTGTTGCAAGAGTTCATAGGTTTGGGACATTATGATTGATCTTGGCAGGAAGATGATCACCTTAAGTGGGCATGACTTACATCTTTGAGTAGGTACATTTAAAACTAAAAGAATTTCCATCTCATAGTTTGCATGAAATTAACATTGCTCCTTCGGAGCCTTTTCTGGTCCCCCTCCTCACCTGCTCAGCTACTTCTGCATATACAGCATCCATGAACTTCACTCATACACAGAACAGTGGTGGCGGTGCTGAGAACGGGAGGCCAGTGTGTGGTCCTTCACTTACCATCCAGGTGTCGGTGGGATCTGATCTGAAATGATTGCAGTTTCTTTTTTCAATCTGAAAATGTTTTAAATGCACAGAACAAGATCGACCCTGCTTTCTTTATGTAGCCATTTACTTTTTATCATACTGTTACATGTTCAGTTAATGCCTGATGACACTTTAAGGAAAACAGACGTTGCCTTTCTATTCTTTCATTAGTCTTTTCCCCTCCAATTCTAGATATTCCCAGGCGAAATCTCAGGCCATGTGAGTTTAACACCTCTGATGGGAGAAAAGACCTTTTCAAGCTATGTGCTTGGCTTTGTTTTTTTCCCCTAATTGGCTGTGTTATTCCTCCTGCTCTAATCCTCTGCCCAAGGTGCTGTTGTACCTGTGAGTGTGTAGTGTAGCCTTTGAAGGTCTTCCAAATAAAGACTGTGATGTGCTGTGTTGCGTTTAACGCCTCACAGTCTTACCATCCGGCATATGTGAGGACTCCAGCAGACTTCTTGGCTGTGTCTCCTTTTTGATGTTAAAATAAAGTTAGATTATTTTCTTTCTCTCTTTCTTCAGCAATACTTTGCAGGTACTCCCTGCTGAAAGCCAGGAAGTGTTTTCTGAAGTATAAACCTCCAGGGAATCTCACTTGTAGGCCTACACAAAAATAAATGCCTTTTCAAAAAGATTTGTGACCACTTAAAAAGCAATAGAAAAGGAACCCTGCGTGTGTGAAGTGAATCTGAAAATGTGTGTGGAAGGCCTGGAGTCCCCAAATAGTTGAGCAGAAGCAGGGCACGATGTCAAGTAATTTAAACGCGGCCCAAGGAACTGTAAGCAGTGAATTGAAAAATGACTGATTTTAGATGAAAGACGGCACTTAGAAATGAGGCAGATGCCCGACAGACCTCCTGGGCTCAAGTTCAAAAAGGACGGAAGTCCGAAGGAGTGGAAGGATTTCTGTGCCTGGATTCTGCAAATTCCTTTTCCTAAGGCATGTCAAGTCCCCATGGGACAGAAGTGTAACGTTTCACTGCTCAGCACTTGGGGACCCTCACTGGTGATCTCTTCCGAGGGGTGGAGAGACCGGGGAGCCAGTGCCGACTTGTACAGAGAATAAAGATGGGCAGCTGATCTGAAGGCTTGTATAATGTTTATAACCTGGAGCCTTGAAAAGCACAAAACTCAGCTGGTTTGCCTGCCCAGAGCCCCTGGTGGCAGTAGCGTTGGGGGCAAGGTGGTCTGGCCATGCCCAGGAGGGGCGTGAGTACAGGAGTGTGTGCTGGTCTGCAGTCACATGGCGACTTAAGCTTAAGTGCAGGAGGCACCACAGCAGGGCCCGTCGGAATGTGGGAGGGCGCATCGAAGTGGAGGGCTGGGAATGGAGGCATGGGTTGGTATGTATCCTTCAACTCTACAGAGCGGCCATTGAGTCTGGAAATATACCCATTGTATTGAATGTCATGTCAACAAATTGTTAATTGTATATGTCTCTGTGCCCACGCCTGTGGCCACCTTTATATTTAAATTTTGAACACTCGTTAATAGAGCTATTAATGAAGAACACTGATGGGAGTTTTAGCTCAGTCTTGTTGATTTCTTAGGTGTAAGTCTGGGTCAGGGATGAAATTGCCAAAATTTGAGTAATGAGCAGAAAGTCCGGGGCTTGAAATACTGTGGACTTGGCAGTCGTTTCCCAGTGGTTGAACTGAAATTATGAACTTCAAAATAATTTTGTATTTAACTTTAAGAGTTTTTTGTATTGGAAAATGCCTTCACATAACAGTGCTAAAATATGGTGCCCCTGCCCTTCAGGAGCCACCGCAATCTGCGGTTGGCTTTGGTTGCGTCCAAGTATTTAGATATGGGGACTAAGCCAAAATGAATGTATTTAATGAGTTATCTTGTTTCCTTGTTTCCATTGCTTTTATAAAACTGTTTTGGTGGTGTCACCTGCACTTTAGCAGCTTCTACTTTCTGTAATGTGAATTTGGAGAGGAAACCCTCCTGGCTGCTGCCCTGGGGATGGTGCCCCCTGCCGGCTGGGCTGGGAAGGGAGAGAGAGCAGCGAACATGGGGCATGAACCGGGCCCTGCTCCTCTTTTCTCTTTTAGCCAAGTCTGTTTGCAATGTGAAATGTCCACATTTGTTAAAAAATTATCCTGCTCTGTAAAACACAGCCCCAGGCTCTGGTCAGTCTGGGGTGTTGCCTCCCACTTGCACCTGCGGCCGGACCCCTGGCTCGGGCGAGCGTTTCCTCTGTGACTTGTTTAGTGTCATCATGGAGGCCCAGACACCTCGGGGCTTGCTGTTGATCCCCTTCAAGGAAACGTGGCCACTGAGGATTGTAAAATAAAAGAATAACTAAAAATAAACCAAGAAAAGAAAAACTCAGAAGGCTGGCTGTAGATCAATGCCTACCTTTGAGGACTTGGGGAGACTGGGGTCCAATGCTCTAACTTTCAGCACCCCAAGACAGGCCTGGGGTGCCTGATGACTACAGCGCTGAGCCCGTTAGAAGTGCCCCTTGGCCCCCAAATTAGGTGCCTGGTTCTGGACTTGGGTGTGGGGCCAATAGCAGTCCCAGCACCTGTTGTTAGGGTGAGCTCGGGCCAGCCACTTGACCTCCGTCCGTCTGTCTTCATCCGCATCACACAGTCTGTCTTGGATGGGGGTGGGGGTGGAGTTAGGTGCAAGCACTTGAGAGACGTAGAGGAAGATCGCCTGGGCCTGCAAGGTGGGGCTGCGGCCACCGTCCAGACCCAACTGTCCTGAGTGTCCTCCAAGGAGAGGCCTGCGGTCCGTGCAGCGTTCTTTGGGGTTCAGAACTGTTCCGACCGATGGAAATGCACCCAGGAGTGTGATCACAGGAACCTCCGTGCGTTGCCGGTGAAAGAAGTGAGTGATCTGAAGACAGGGGAGACCGTGGGCTCTCAGAGGTGTTCTTGTGGATAGAGAATGAAGGAGGAGCCAGGAGAGCCCTGCCTGCCTTGTAGTGGAGGAACTACTGATTCTGAGAGTCTGCAAAGCGGCGCCAAGCTCCTGGAGAACCCATGGCTCAGGTTGGGCGTCAGAAGGCAGTGCCAGCTCGGCAGTGGGCAGGAGAAGGCCTTCTTGTGAGAAACAGCACCAACCGCCTTCATCTTCCTCTGCCTCATTCAGATGGGCTAGTAAAGTGTCGCATAGAAATCTACTTGCCCCTTGGCTTGCCTGAATTGGGGTGCTCCAATTCTGAGGGCAGTGTTGCTGGCAGTTCTCATGGCCTCCTGCCGCCCTAGGAAGTGGGAGAGCGGACGCGGGCCGTGGGTCTTGGGGAAGCCCTTAGGAATACTTTTACAGCCATCAAATGAGCTAGAGAATACCAAGGGTGTTGTGTGTGTGAAATGAGGGTGTTGATAGAGTCCATCTCCATTACCCTTGAAACCTGGGCATTCTTTGCAGGTTCTCTAGGTTGCCTCCCCTCCCCACCCCTCCTATCCCCGCCTCTTGTCCGGGCTCAGTGTGAGTGGCCTGGTAATGACCTTCTGACTTTGTGGACCTGGAGGGTTGATTCCAGACATCCGGCCCCCAGGACAGGCCCAGAGAGGCAGAACAGAACTGGCCCTTGTGTCGGAGAACTCTGGTGGGACGCTCCCCCCAGCTCTCTGGAGCTTAGCGAGGATTCTTCTGCCCGCCCCCCCACCTTCAAGGGTGGCTGTGAGGTTTGGTGACAGTGATGCTGCTTTACATTCACTGTGACAATTTAGAATTTTTCTTATCACCAAGGATGACGCCTTCCAAATACTCCTGCAGGACCATGTCCCCAAGTCCAGCACTAGAATGCAGTTTAGGGCAGATAAAACGCCTCCAGACTCACTGTGGTGTTTGCTCAGGACATGGCGCCACGCAGAATGCCAGAGCATTGAGAAAGTAAAAAGCACGCTTACTACCATAATTGTCAGCTTATTCACACGGTCACAGCCTGACTGGGTGACGTGGTGAGGGCCTGTGACTCTAAAGGTTTCTTAAAAATCTGTAAGAAACATTACATAATCATACCACTGAGTATTTCTGGTTTTCACAATTAAAAGCAGTGTTATAACGAGCCTTCTTATTCATGACTCTTTTTATGCACCTCTGAGTTGGCCATGGCTAAAGCTCTTGAACCAGATTGCCAAACTACCCTCCAAAAAAGTTGCAGGAATTTCACTGTCTGCAGCAGGTACTGGAGAGCCTGCTTTATTGTCCCCAGATGACAGTTGGGGTCCTTTAATTTTTAACTTTGACAATTCAGCAAGGAAAAAAGTGGAATGAGAAAGACGTCTTGTTTTAACTGGTTTTTGATCCTAGTAATGGCAAATGTTTTTTGTGGATACTTACTGGTCCCGTGTGTTTCTTTCCTGCATTGCTTTTCTCATGTTACTTGCCCGTGATAGTAACTCTTGGTTGAGTGTGCTGAAACGTCTTGCCACATTTGCCCCTGAAGAAGTAGTGATTGGCATTCCCACTGGGGAGTACGAGGGCCGGTGCCGGTACTGGTACCGGGGGCCCTCACCCACGCAGAGCTCCCACCGACTCTCCGATGTGGGCTGTGTTGGCAGCTCGACGTGCAGTGTGCGTTCCTGTGCTGGAGCAAGGCTGAGCCTGTGCACATCTGTAGAAGTCGTTCGTGAGTCATTTTCTGAGAGCCATCTGCTCACGTCCTTTGCCCATCTGTTGCGGTTTCTAACTAGATGAGCATATGTGGGAATCCTTTTGATTTTCCTGTCTGTGTTTCACACTAGGAGAGGGGTAGGAACATCTGGAAGGGAAGGCTGATGGGGGGGTGATCAGGGATCTGTGTCAAGCCCTTTTGGTTGCAAGTGACAAGAACTGGCTCAGGTTATCCTAGGTCCCAGAGGGCTAGACCTTCATCAGGAAGAGGGGTTGGAGATGAGAAGGTTACGGGAGGGAGGGCCGTTGTGCAGGTGACCTGGGGTCAGAGCATGTTCAGGCGAGGAAGGTGTGAATGCCTTCATTCACTCACCAAAGAATGCCCGCTCTGAGCAGCACAGTTCCAGACTTGGGGGTGCCAGGATGAGTGAGCCCTGCCCTCCCTGCCTTGTCCCTCCCGGGCTTGCTCCTGCTCTGTCCAACCTTTGTGAGCTGAACTGGCATTTCTCCAGCAGTAGAATCACAATGCTTTGGCTTTCCACAGTTCAAGATGTGTTCAGTAGGAGAACATTTCCCCAGCTCCTGGATAAAAACTCAACTTAGGGTATCCCATGAGCTTTCCAAGCACGCTTGGAGCATAAAGAGGCTCGATAATCATTTTAAGTTGCCAAATGCTACTCTAGTTTTAATAATGGGAAAAACCTATCTTGTATAGGAGTCAAAGCCAAGACTAATTGCTAAGTCCTGGCCTGGCCTCTGGGGTTGTGGCAGGAAGGAGGCAGGGCGGGAGGGCAGGGTGGCAGAAACCTTACTCATGATGGCTGCTGTTCTAAACTAGCCTCCCTGCTGGGGCCTGGCCAGTTCTCACTCTCGTTCTTGCCTGGGGCTCTTCCAGGGATCTTTGGAGACCCCCTGGCCCCCACCTCCTGCCCGCATGTCAGGGCCTGTCTTCGGCAGCTCCCTTGACCTGGCTGGTGCTCCTTCCTCTGACTCAGCACTTCTGCCTTTGCAGCTCCCAGGAGGTGTGCCCTCTCACTGTGGATGTTGGACTCATCCAGTACCCAAGATCCTCCTCTCTGTTTTGTGTGTTTTGTGTTGAGTTTCAGGACGAGCAGGTGTTTTGGCTTTGGAAATGACCGGGGATGACCGATACCTCCAGAATCAGAAGCTGTTAGAGTTGGGTGTGGATATACTGGATGGGGCCAGGCAAGGTTCGCTCTTGTAAATGCAGCTCCAGTGGTACCTCCAGCTTCTTTCTCCGAGCCTTGTTTACCTGCTGCAGACCCGAGATGGTCCCAGTCAGCTTGTTGATCTGTGTGGCCCAGGTTCATGGGATGACCTTATGCCTTTGGCCCTGTCAGACTTGGCTTATGCCAGCCAGCCTGTGTCCCCTGTCCTGCAGTCCCCTTACAGTAGGGCATTTCAAGCTCTCCGAGGGGTCTCCTGCCAAGCCCTATCACTAGGCCTAAGGTATCGAGGGACACCCCCTGCCATACACACACAGGCACACGCCCCCTGAGGAGGAGAGGGCTCCTCCTCAGAAAAACCATGTCTACAGATTCTCTTTCTGAATATCTACTCCTGGTCCTTTTATGCCCGCGTGGTGGATGAGGAACAGGAGAGTCAGGGAGAAGCTCGGGGAATGGAGCCGGGCGTTAAGATGTGTGCAGCAGGCGGCTTGGGCAGCAGCAGGATCCCCATTTTGTGTTGCTGCTTCTCTTTGGGGGACAGTCCCCTCCTCCTTCTCTGACTGGGCTCCCGTTTGCTGCCTGTAGCCCAGGCTCAGCCTGGTGCCCACTCACATCAGTGCAGGGCCCTCCTGGTGGCAGCCCAGACTGAGAGGAAGGGCCAGCCTAGAAAGGCAGGTCAGGGGCAGTGAGTAGGTGGCTGACTGCCGGAAACGGTTGTGCGGGTGGAGCAAGGTGGAATTCCAGGATGTGTCGTTGACTTCACAGTCCAGTGGGACTTGAGCCTGGAGAAGGCTCCTGTGGATCCCAGGCCCTAGGTGACCAGGAGTACCTGGTCGTCAGAGGACAGAGGGAGTGAGAGATAGGAGGAGGAAGGCGGGGCATGGAGTAAGTTTCTGGGTGGGTGGTGACCAGATTTGTCTGTCAGGAGAAAGCCTGGGAGGGGTTGGGGAGAAGCGTGCTGGAGGGGCTGAAGGCCAAGGCCTCTCTGGCCTGCTCTGAGATGTTGGGAGGTGACTGTTTTGAAGCTCAGAAACAAGTCAGGGCTGGAAAAGCAGCCCCGGGGATCACCGTGTGCATTTGGAATTGGAAACAGGCCCAGATGAGGTCACCTGGCAGCATGTAGAACTGGATTCCCAACTAAGGTGGGAGCAGGCCTGGGGCTGGGCATGGGGGCCATTGCTATTCTTTTCCAAAGAAGGTGGAAGTAAACAGCTTTTAGAAATGGTTGCAGGGCAAGGAAGGCTCTGCTGAACCTGGGCAGTGGCAGTGGGAGGGGGGAACAGAAAGACCAGAGCTGAGTCAGGACGTGGCATGGCCAGATGCGGGGGAGAAAGTACTTTTTCAGTCTGTCCTGCATGAACTTGGCCGCTTCTGTCCTAACAAGGCCTGGGGGTCTGGGGGCCTGGGAGTGACCAGAGCTGACCACAGCCAGCATTTCTCAGCCACCTGCCTTCAGAGCAAGACAGCTTTTTTACGTGAATGAGATGAAGAACTTAGGTGTGTGGCGTACTGCAAAATTGAATGATAATTAGTGTATCTGTTCATTCTGTGTTAGACTTTGGATTCAAAGCACCCAGGAGCCCCTGAGCTGAGCCAGTGGGACTACAGAGGATGCAGAGGAGGGATGAAGTGAGAGATGCCAGGAGGGAGAACAGGTGGGGGCTATTGGGAGTAGGGGTGTTATGGAGGAGATTTCTGGGTGGATGATACGGCGATTCATCTGGGCTGTCAGGAGGGGGCATGGGAAGGGTGCAGATCTGCCCTGGTGGTCTTACTGCTGTGGGGAGAATGTGTGGTTGGAGGCCAGCACGCTCCCCAGCCTGGCATTACAGCTGGACAGGAAGACAGCCATAGCCCAAGAGCTGTAGGCAGAAAGAAAGATGACTTTTAGAATTCAAAACCATGGTAGTATTGAAGGCAGTCAAAGGGGAGCATCGTAGAGGTGGGGCTGAGACCTGGGATTTTAACTCAAAGATGTAGTAGAGCAGCTCAGAAGAAAACAGACCATCGGAAACGAGTCTGGGCACACTTTTGATGAAAAGCATAAAGGTTCGTAAGGACAGGCTTTCAGATGTGGGCTTTCGGGTTCTGCTCTTCTGGCTTTCCTAACACCCATCTGCGTTTGGTAACCCGTTTTAGAAGGTTGTAGGGAAGTTGGGCTTCCGAGTAGTACTTTCAATATTACTGTAGTTATGGGAAGTAAAAATTCATTTTAATACAGAGTAAAATTTGAAGAAATAGGTCATTTTTAAATGAGACCAGTAGTTTAGAAAACTATCCCAGGGGTTAGTTTAGCTACCAAGGCAAAGGGTGAAATTTTAACAGCTCCTGTTCGTTGACCAAAAAAAAGGAAACTGTAGTCAGCAGCCATGTGATTTGGGGTGAGTAAACAGACTAATGGTTAGAATAAGAAAATGAAGAAAAGCGATCTCAATTGTATGCCAGCTATTGAAGCTTTACTTAGAGTATGAAAGCTACTTAACAATAGGTGAACATGAATCCCCCAAAAAATTTGAAAAAGAAAAGCATATCTCAACGCTGTTAACAATGCAGAAACTTACGTCTGTTAATCACATACACAGTGCTTGCGTAAATGCAACATATACCTTATATGGACCTCTGTGATCGCTGGTAACTGAAGGCTGCACAGATATTTTAACGTGTTTGGTTTCAACAGTTCAAATTAAACTGGTTTGTGTGTGTGTGTGTGTGAAACTGAAAAGCCTGGAAACTGACAGCCAAGCTCATGTAGAGTAACTCCCAGTAAACTTAACTTTATTTAGAAAAATCTGGATCACTGCTGATGATCAGATCTGAAATGAAGAATAAGGTAATTTCATTTTTCCACTGAGGGACCCTGTACCGTGTTCTACACCTTACATCATACACAGAGTGTTGGCCCAGGAAGGAGCCTGAGGAAGGGTGGCCCACGCCTCTCTCTCATTGGACAGGTGACCACCGTGAGGCCAGAGAGGTGTGAGTGATGTGGAATGTATGCTGTGGGTCTGTGGCCCCCAGCACGGAAGTGCTCCTTAAATGAACGAGTGTAGGCTGGACAGACTCCCACGTGTGGCTCTGTCAGAATTTCTGAAGATCTACAGCTGGCTCCTTGGTCATTCCAGCTTTAGACTGTGGACCCAGGGAACTATGAATTTGCCCCACAAGCCCTGTGGCTGTGGCCCCCCCGGGGGATGGGCCTGCTTTGTGGTGACTACTGGTCCATGCTGCGGGTGTGAATGGCGTGCACATGTACCCTGTACCTCCTTTGTTAGACCAGGGTGGTTTGAAGTTCACCTTCAATAGCATGTTCATCCAAACTGGGTCCCCCATGTTCACAGCCCCATGCTTTAGGTAACCAGAATCCCCCTGGTTGCAATGTTTCCCAACTCCAGAGGCACCATTTCTTGCCCCTGGCTCGTAATTGGGAACATCCACCTCTAAATCTTAAAGTAATGACCAATTTCGATATGCCACTGAATTTCCACGAAGCCAGACAGTGAACGGTACAACTGTTTCTGGATAGTCTGCTTCCACCTCTCCCCTTCTTTAACCTGAGACCCGGCATACTTCTGGAGAGAAAACAGGCTCCTAGCTCTTGTGCGTGTTTGTTATACACGGGCTGTAGCAGCCACTGTCAAGTTTTGTTAGCAAAGTGCACTTTAAGTTCCCTAACCTGCAAAGAGGTACCCGGTAAGAACCGCGTGCTGCATCTGCATGGAGCTGACCATATGCAATCAGTGGGGACCTGGATGATTACAAATGAAGCAGAGAAAAAGATTCTTTTGGAACCTCTTGGACTTGGCAAGAGTAATTTAAAAAATGACTTGGGACGTCCACCCTCGGTGCTTTTCTTAGCACACTGACCGCAGTGGCCAGTGGTTTTAGCCTCCTCTCTGCAGAAGCAAATGAAGTCAACTTAAAACCACATCTCGCCATCACTCTGAATTAATCTTCCCTGTTGAGATTGGACAGCAAACTACATAATGTCCCACCTTTTCTGACTTTGAAGGCGGTTACTTTGACTCCATCATACAGCTCCTCAATTTGGAACATTGCACCATTCATTTCACATGTGCAGCCGTTACGAGGGCAGGCAGCCGTTATAAGGGCAGGCAGCCGGGCTGCGATGCGCCTGTCCTCAGGTTTCTTCTGTGTCCTGTGTTATGTGTGGTCAGGTCATCTGATGGATCACAGGCTGTTTTGCTGCAGCAAATGACAGAAACAGAGGCTCAACCACACAGAGGAGCATCTCACGTGTTTATCAAACGCGTCGCTCAAACATGCTTTTCTTTCTTTTTTAAAAAAGATTTTATTTATTTTTAGAGAGAGGAAGGGATGGAGAAAGAGAGGGAGAGAAACATCAATGTGTGGTTGCCTCTCCTGTACCCCCTACAGGGGACCTGGCTTGCAAGTACCCTAACTGGGAATCAAACCTGCGACATTTTGGTTCTCAGGCCGGCACTCCATCCACTGAGCCACACCTGCCAGGGCTCAAACATGCTTTTTTACGGTTCAAACACCTTCCATAAAAGAGCTGCACGTGTGGGAAGGTGGCTGTGCAGAAGGCAAGCAGCGGGGAGCAGCTGGTCTCAGGGAATTGGCTGCACGTGCAGAGCAGATGTCTCAGTGAATCAGCACATCTTGGAAAGCCTGCCCATCCCATTGCCATTTAGGTCACCCCCCCCCCCCCCCCCACCAAAAGGGGCAGGACGTGGCTCGTCGAAGACCGCTTTTCCTGGACTGTGCGTCACCTGGGAGACGTCACTGTAAGTTTACAGGTCAGCTCACCTGCGAAGTGAGAGGCCAGAAAACAGGCCAGCTGGGGCACACTGGAGTTACTGGAGTAGGAGGATTTTTAAATATGAGAAAATATTTCTCAAGCTCATGTAATTTAATTACTGCAGGATACATACATCTTATTTTTCAGCACAGACTCTCATTCTCCTACTTCAGCTCGGAGTAACAACAACAAAAAAATCCACTCAGAGAACTACTGTGTCTTTAAATCATCCTGCTTCCAGAACCTAAGGGTACTAAAAAGTGACTCTCCCCTCACCCCTTTGTTCCCAGAGAAAAGACCCCAAATGAAGAATGATTAGGACGGGAGGGAGCTGTTGACATTTTTCACTTCTTACCCTAAAATATCCCTGGATAACTTCTCTGAGATTTGGGGAGGGAGCGGCTATCCCAAACCCGAGAGCAATCCAGAAAAGGCTGCTTGGGAGGATTACAGAGCTGGCCCTGGCTGGGAAGCACCCCGGGGGCCAGAGAACAGCTCAGCCAAGGGGCAGGACTAGGTGGCGAGTGAGCCTCCCTCACCACAGGCCTCCGTCCCCGCCCCTCCCATGTCCATTTATTGGGAGACTCGAGGGGTGAAAAGTGCATTTACTTTAGTGAAACTTGACTTGGCCCCATCCAATATATCCGCCTAACCCAACTCTAAATGCTTCCTATTCTGAAGGTATCGGTCATCCTTGGACATTTCCAAAGCCAAACCACCTGCTAGTGCTGAGACGCCACACACACACACACACACACACACACACACACACACGCACACACCCCCCACCCCCCACCCATCCCCCAGGGGAGGAGGACCCTTGGTAGCAGATGAGCCCAACGCAGGCGGTGAGGGGGCACACCTGGCTTTTACGCAATGATGTAAACAACGGCTTTCTGTGCCCTAATTAAAGAATTCCAAACAGGTGAGGGGTTCCTGCCAATGCTCAAACTCCTCAACACGTCCTGAGCCGTGTGGCCGGCAGGCCCAGCCCTGTGAGGGCTTTCCTGGAGCTAGCCTTGCCGGGTTCTTTCTGCTCAATTCTTGGGCGCCTCACTGATGCCCCGGGCCACGGAGATCCCAACTAATTGGAGGCAGAGCACACACAGCTGTGTGTTTAGAATAACCTGGCCTCTGCCCCTCAGAGGAGCAGGGCAGCCCCCGATGGAGCTGCTCTGACCGGGGCTTGTGCAGAGAAAACCCTCCCTCCACACAGACTGCTTTGAACCGCCCAAACTCACTTCTCAGCATTTACATTAAAAATGCCTTTATGGCCCTATAGTTTTATCAGGGGTGTCAAACTCATTTTCACGGGGGACCACATCAGCCTTGAGGTTGCCTTCAAAGGGCCAGATGCAATTTTAGGACTGTGTAAATGTAACTGCTCCTTAACCAGGGACAAGGAGCTCGGCGCTGCCTCGGGATAAAACAACGTGGAGGGCCAGATTTGGCCCGTGGGCCTTGTGTTTGCCACCTGTGTTTTAGATTCTATTTGTCTGACGCAATCACTCAAGTCACACCTGGTTTTCTCGTGGTCCTTGACACAATACCCTCACGGGCATCACCCCCTTCTACTATATCTATCAGCAGAGCGATGTGCAATTAAAAAAACCAAACAGCTGTGTTGGGGGAATGTTTCCTTGGTCAGCAAAGTCAAAACAGTGCCTCTCCTTACTCTGAAAAGTGGGAAGAAGAAGTGCCCGCACTTCGCTGGTTTGACGGCCTTCTCCGGGCATGGTGGTCAGAGCAGATGCAGGAGAACCTGCCAGGAATAGGTTTGCTTTAGAAGTTAAGGTGTGTGTTTGTTAGGCCGGGGCTTCAGCAGCCCAAGTGAAGGAACTGTGGGAGAGGTAGTGTGCTTCAAGGCCAATCACAGCCCCATCGTTGGGGTCTGGGTCTGGGGGTTGCCTCCTGTCTCCAAATTTCTACCCACATGTCCTAATCTGTGAATCTGTCACCGAAGGGGCGTCTGAAGTTATCATGATGTGTGCTACTTGCCAATGGAGTCGCTAGTTGATCTTTCCCTAATTTAGAGGGAATTAGCTTTTCTAATTTAATTTTTAAACTCTAACCCCATGGCATGCAAGAGTCACCCATGTTAAAAAGTTCTGCTGTTTAATTTTTTAGCCATGCTCTTTTTAAAAAAGCCGATACAATTAGATTTTTTCCCTATCCTCTCAGATCTGCCCTGAAACTACCCCAAAGCCATGTGTCCTAATTTTCAGCACCCACGTCTGTGGAAGGTTGGTCCTTGCGGTGGGCACCCCTGAGGGTCACTGGGCATCCAGAAACGCGAATGCCGCCCTGTGATGTTCATGGCCGACTTTATGCTCTTTCATTCTCTTCCCTGTGAGGAGCAACAGGGTCACACAGCCCTGGAACAGTAAATACAGAAGCCTTGCCTTGTTCGTTAGTCCTTCTTGTTGCCTTTCGAGCATCTGCTTCCATCCTCACCGGTGTCTACACCAACTGACCCATTTATGCCCATCACCCAGGAAGAAAGACAGTTCTCTTCTCATTCACCAGCCCTCACAGCCACGTACACACGACAGGCTCTGTGAATGGCTGACACGCTGCCCCTTGACAATGTCCGTGGGTACACTCCATTTCACTCCGGGCACATGGACACACATGCAATCACTGTGTTGTATTAGAGACATTTTATTGAAAATGCGAAAATAGGAAATGTATTATAGCCTAAAATAAATTACATAACATATACAGTATCTATTTATATCTTTAAAATATTTTTTGTGTCTAGGTTCTTTCAGTCTAGGAATTTTGTCGAAATCAAGAATTTACTGAACTGTGTCCATATTTTTTTTTTAAAGAAAAAACCCGCTTTCCAAAACTTAGAAAAATAGACTGCACTAAATGGATTTCAAATGTGTCATCTCAGGGAATATCACATAGTGACTTTGATATTTTTATAAAATGTCTTCTTTTATCCTGTGGTGTGGGAGGGGAGTACACTGGAATTACCTGTACTGCACGGTTATGACTAAGAACGGCTGAACCAGGTAATACATCTACTTCGAAAGTTACAATACGGCAACCTGGCATTAGAATGAGATTATGACTTAAAGCTTCAGTTCACTGTAAAAACTAAAACGCAGAGTTAGAATGCTGCATTTCCCTTGCTCTAGTGCCATCTTCAGGAAGGTGCGTGAAGAACAAGCCTTCAGGGGAAGCCATGCGGAAGGATGCTGAAATTTGGAGAAGCGCTTTGTGACGACGTTCAAAGTTAGCTGGGTTTGTGCGCGGCGGGCACGGTGTGGGACCTCACTCACTTCCAGGAGGAGGCCAGGTGAAACGCGAGCGTCGGACGCCGTCAGTCGGCTGCTCCTGTGGCATCTCAAATGTTCCCACAGGAGGGTATTCCCATCCACCTGCCCAGCGGTTCCACACGTCCCTTCTTCCTTGGGAAGGGCCCCTCCAGGCGGACCCTCTGCACATGCGCAGTGGGCAGTTGATGACTCCATGGGGGAAGGCCATCCGGCTTACCTCTCTCTGCACAGCCGTGTGACTGCGAAGCCAATCAGAGAAAGCCAAGTTGTTACCTGTTGATTCTTAAGAGATGCAGAGGGACAGGGTGCAGTGTGGGGCCTGCTGGGCAGCAGTGGCCGTGGGGCGCTGGATGGCAGAGCCGCAGTCCTTTGGTTCCGAGTGGAGACTGTCCGAGGGAGGGGGCGTCGACTCGGACTAGAGGCAGCTACGTCTTTTGGGTTTTCATGAAGCGGGGGCATGAAGTCAACTGTTTTGTTGGTTTTTACAAAGCGACGGCGAAGACCATTCCCCAGGTCCCCGCCTGCGTGTCAGCATACCCAGTATGCCAGAGAGTTTACAGGAAACCTTTAAATCAAGGCCTCTTTCGTTACCAAAACCAAACCAAAAAAAACAA
Source organism: Macrotus californicus (assembly GCA_007922815.1). Taxonomy (NCBI): domain Eukaryota; kingdom Metazoa; phylum Chordata; class Mammalia; order Chiroptera; family Phyllostomidae; genus Macrotus; species Macrotus californicus. The sequence continues at coordinate 58,711 of VMDR010001230.1, forward strand.
AACTCGGTGGGAGAGATGAGGCTGTGTCATTTCTACCGTCCCCGCAGCACCGTGTGCCGGACCTTATTCATTCTCCTCTCTCATTTCCACGACGTCTGTCCCCTCCTCTGCCGGAGGTATGTCTGTCATGGCTGAGTCCTCCCCATCCACGGCTGACTCGTTCTCCGTCTTCTTTTTCTAGACCAAAGAAGACACGTAAGTGTGGGCTGTGACAGGGACACATCACAGCAGAGCCGAGAGCAGGGGGAGGAGGGCACCGGGGTGTTGGACTGGGATCTCGTTAGTGGCTGGGGCGACCTCGCAGAGGCCACCTTAGTTCAGCTTATGCCTTTCAATGTAGTGACTTGGCTACTGGCCCAGTGCCTGGCCCTGTGTTAGGCACTTTGGGGGAGCCTGACACAGTGACTCTGCCTGATGCCCTCTGGCACATGCTGTCAGCTGGTGGAAACCTGCCTCTACCCGAGGACACCACTTCCCCACTGGCTGCCCCTTCCCAGAGGGGCTGTGCTCCCCCAGCCTCATCCTCATGGCGGTACAGGCACTTTCTTGGGGTGAGCATGGAGCCTGCTGTTACCAGGCTATTCCTCCCTCTGGACCAGCCCAGGTTTGCTGTTGTTCTCTCCCACCCTGCCCGAGGCCTGTCCTAATTCTGGTGGCTACACGGCCATGGTGCCTGCCTTCCAGAAACCGGACTCTTGACGCCTTGGTATTTCTTCTCGGGGGATCAGGTTCCCCAGCGCCACCAGCGCAGCTCCCGAGCTCACTGGAGAGCTCGTCGTCACCAGCACAGCACCTTCAGCACCACCCACAGGCTGACACCCACCTCTCCCTCCTGCCAGGGTGTCTGGCCCCTCCCTCCAGGACACGGCCCCCACAACCCACAGGCTTTCCTGTCCCCTTTTCCCTCTTTCACCAGCTTAAATGGACTGCTCAGTAATTGTAATAGCTTCCTTGTCCCTCTTTTCTTTAATCATATTTGCCAGGCAAAACACCAACCTTGGTTAGGTCCAAATCTCCGCCAATCTCAGCTGTCACCACCTGGCTGCCATGGCTGGGGGGGCCCACAGTGGTGTCCCCCAGAGGTATACCCCTGGACCCCTTCTCTTCTCCACCTCCATTCACTCCCTGGTTAATCTCGTCCCTTCTCTGTTGAATGAATAATGTCAGATGGGGTGCCTGCTCCCTGATTATTTGTAATCTTAGAAAGACATATATTCCCAAATAATTAGACACCCCTGCAGGACAAACTAATTATGTGCTGAGGTAAATGCTGTGTGTGCGCACGTGCACACGTGCGTGCGTGCGTGCGGGCGTGCGGTGGGGTTTGGGAGAGTCTTCCTGTGGTGGGGTGTGAGCTGGGGTTGAAGAGGGAAAGGTCTGCAGGGGCACGGGGGGAGAGGGCATCCTGGTCACCCAACATTTTCTAGTTCGGTCATTTTTTAGTGATCAAGTCTGAGTTTCTAAGGACTTACGAACTCAGGGGACTTGGCTGCCAGGGTCAAAACCATCATTTTATTTCTACATTTTTCAATTCCCTAGAGGCAACAGTGAAATGCAGGACCTATATTTTTTAGTTGTCCCTCCTGCAAAGCACAACTGCTTTCTGAAGCAAGGCCGGATGTGAGGAGTGGCCTGCAGAGTCACGTAAGAAGTGTCCCCCTGTTGTCAAACCCGGTTGAGGGCTCAGCCACTTTGCTATGAGCGCTGCACCTGTGCAGGGGCCCTGGAGTCACGGTGGGCAGTGCGGGCCCAGCTGAGGTACGGGATGAATGTGAGGAGTTACCACCACTGTGGGCCCTCAGGGAGCCACCCAAGTCGTTTTGCACCTGGGAGGAGGCTTCCCAGCCACGCAGGTGCGTGTCTATCACCATGTCTCTCACCTGTTTCCGATAGACGTAGCATGCAGCTATGGCGACCATGGTGGATTCTCCCACAAACCCCGCGAGGAGGGAGCCCACTCCCAGGGTGGCTCCGTGTACCCTGGAGATGAGCATGCAGAGGCCATTAGTTTGTTAAAGCTGTGCTGAGGCACACATAGAGTAGAACCTGGCTGAAATCCAGGAAAGGTGCAGAACCCAGACAATTGCATTCAAGGTCCGCACCTAGTAAGTGGTGCACCTGCAGGGGGAGGGTTCTTGGAGCTCCAGCCAGGGCTGTCTCTCAAGCCCCCTCCAGGTCTCAGCTCAGCATCTGCTGGTGGCTGGGCCACACCCCCATCACTGGTGAGCCAGCAGCACCTCCTAACCCCCCTCTCTGCGAAGTGCAGGGTTCCAAGGTGGAAGGACTGAGTGACGTCCCTGCCCCAGGAGACTGGGGAATGTGGGAGGCGCTCAATGAACACTGTGTATAGGCCTGACCTCCAAAGTACTTTTCTAGAATGGGTCTCAACAGCCTCCCATCTGGTGCCTAGGCAGAGAATAAAATGTGACTCTGTGTTTCTACTTCTACAAATGCTTGGGAATTTCACACAAAAAAGCAGATGTAAATCTCTTGACAGAGTACTTAGGTGGCAGGACCCACAAGCCCAAAGCTCCGGACACTTACCCCAGGTAGGGCAGGACCACAAGGCTGGTGATGAGGACAATGATCCGCAGCACAGAGCTGGGGGCCAGGACGAAGGTCTTCTTCAGTGTCATCAGCCACCCGGTGAAATGGGCCCTCACAGTGACTGGGGGGAGAGCAAAGGACTCATCAGGGATGGCCTGCTCCTCTGGGTCCCACAACCTTTAGCTTCCAGCCTCTGGGCAGCACACTGGGGACTCCGACCTTGCTGCTGCCACCCTGGCATCACTTCGCCTTTCTGCCAGGCCCCTGGTCCCTGCTTCTGAGGCGGGGGCAGCCCCTCCCCACCTGGGCTCCTGCCTCATCAAAAGCCCTTAGTGTCAGCACCAGCCCTCCAGGGTGAATGCCATCTCCCGGGGGGGCCTGCTTGCTCCTGGGACAGTCCTGTCTGCTCCTGCCAGCCCCCAGCCTCAAGCTCTGATCCTTCCTCTCTAAAAGAGAACACTCAGAGAAAAAAATTTGATGGTGATGAAATGTGATCCTGAGCGAAGAGAAACGTTGGACCAGAAACCCAGGCTTCCCTGCTGATGGTGAAGGCCGGGAGGCATGGAGAGACATTGGGGAGGAAAGGGGGCTGCTCTCGTCCACTTCCCTTTTTCCTCCAGCTGTCTCTGACCACTTGGACTTTGGTCACCTCCCTTTCTCCTTCCCCTGACAGTTCCCTGTTGTTTTGATGGGTGCTGTTTCAGAGAGCTCACCCGTCTCCCCCTCCAGATGTAAGCTGTGGGAGGGCGGGCACCCAGCCTGAGGGCCATGGAGGGGCCCTAGCGACAGGTTGTGGACTGACTGGATTTGGTTTTGGAGGAAACAGACACCGTTAGCAGCAAGAAGTGCCCCGAATGTTTATATCTGATCTGGAACTGGAGGGGGTTTAAGGAAGTGTGAGGCCTCGTTCGTTTTCCAACGTGGGGTGGCAAAGACCTTGTGAAGGGGAAGGAAGTGCTCGCTCCAGGGTGAAAACTGGTGTCTCCGGTACATTGGGAGACAGACCTGCTATCTTCCTGGTCTCATGGTGTGCCCCCCCCCAGGGTGGAGGGCTGCATCTAAGAGGCACAGACACACACTTGGGTTTGGCCGAGGGCAAAGGTGAGGACACACGGGTGGAATGCTAATCTGGCTGGTCTGAACCCAGCAGGCTGCAAAGACAGGTGGAAGCAAATGGCTCTCTTCAAGCCCTTAGTATGGCAGGGGAGGAGATCCAGCCCAGAGGTGATAACGGTAAGTCCCACCCCAGTCTAGCTAAAGTTCTTTGGGACCTCCAGCCCCTTCCTGAATCAAGACTGTGCTTTAATGCCATTGAGGGTGGCCACCTCTAGGTGGCGTCACCTTCCAAAGCTCAGCTGCTCAGTGTTCCGTCTCCCCTCCACCCCAACATATGGCCCTGATCTTCCATTCCTCCCTTTCTGCAGAGCTGACAAGGTGACACCTGAGAGCCCCAGCCTCCAGGAATGCTTGGCCTCTAAGGGCAGGGGCAGCTTGTGGCTGGCTTGGGGACAGCACGGGGCTGCCAGGTGCATCACTGGTTCTGGCCTCAACCAGCTCCATGGCCCGTTTCTTAACCTTGTTGTGGTTGTCTAGATTTTGGCTCCTCAGCTCAATGATTTAGGTGGGATTTTGGGGCAATAAAATTTCTAAGAGTTAATAACATACATACAATTTGGTGCTAAGGGAATATAATAAAAAAGTCTTCCTCCCAGTTCTGACTCCGCAGGGCCCTTGCCCTGCTTCCCAGAGGTAACCACGGTTAGCACTTTGGTGAGCTACTTCTAGACTTGTTGACATGCAAGCACTTACCCTATATGCATTATATGCAGGCACACATATACGTGTGCTAATCTGTTAAAGGAAAGATAGCACACTAACCAGCCACCCTGCAACCCGCTCTTCTCATTGCACCAACAACTGCCGGGTCCTTGACGGTGCACATCACACTACTCTGCTGGTTTGGGATGCTCACACCGGCTTCCATTTTGGCAACGGGCTTTCCCTTTCTGGCCTCAACTCTGCCCTTAAATTCTTATCTCCAGCAGGCCCTGTCTTTCTTTGTACTTCTCCAGCTTTTACAGTCTCCTTTCCCCTCTCACTGTACTTCTTAAATTAATATACCTAAAAACCGACTTTTGAATATACATTTCTAAGACTTTTAATACAGGCCTAGAGCCGTGTCCCCACCCCACAATCGGGATACGGTGCAGTTCTCTTGCCCCCGAATTTCTCATACTGTCTCTTTGGGTCTACTTCCTTTTACTGTGTGTGTGACTGCTGTCCTTTAAGAAATAAATTATTCCTGTTTGATTCGTTTCTTGAACTTTCATGGTCTTTCCATCTTTCCAATCCACTGTGAACATGCACGCTTTTGTTTGGGACATGACTGCCAATGTTCCAAAGAAAGAAGACTGAGTGAGGCATGAGGGTAAATGGGAATTTCTCGGCTGTTCTGCTTTTCTTTACCTGGGATTGGGAAGAAGGAGAAGATTCTCAAAGGAGCGACGCAGAGTTCTGCAAAGGCGAAGTCCACGCCGATGATGTCTATCAGAATTTTCTCGGAGACGTTGGGGGTCCAGAACATCACGAAGCAGAGCTGGGGGGAGAGACCATCAGCGGCTGGTGAGGGAGGGCATGAGCGGGGGACATGCGAACGCCAGGCATTCTGCTACCCTGGGCTGCACAGAGAGAGGGCGGTCCTGCCCAAGCAGGTGCTGGCAGGCCCGTCCCAGAGCTGCTTTGTCGTCACCTGCTGACACAGGTCCTGGTCCCCCTGCCCCACAAGGACCCGGGTGGTCACAGGGCAGCTGTGGACGCAACCAAGTACGTAGCCGGGCCAGTGACGGGGACCAATGTGCTCACGGAAGGCTGACGGGACCTCTAAGCAGCTCAGTCCGTCCAGGATGAAGTGTTTATTAATGGAATTTTTACAGCTTTCACCAAATAATAAAAGTGACCCGAAAGCCTCTGGATGTATGCAGAGCCACATGGAATCAGCACAGCTGGTGAAAAGGAGATAATAATGCTTAGGTTAACTGTAGGCCCGGGAAACTGCAAGGTCCACTTCAGAGGGTAAGAAACAACAGCTACCAAGTCAGGAGCTTCGGGGAAGCGAGGGGAAGCGGTGGCCTGACTGGTCAGCCTTGAGAAGAAGGGATCCAAAACGGACAAGGGAAAAATGGACCTAAAATCATGCCAGGTCCATCCCATAATTCCCTTCCTTTCTAAGACGCGAGTGAGTGATTATCCTCCAAAACAAAAGTGAAGGCATTATACAGTGAACCGTAGTTGTGTAAGAACAGAACACTGAAGTTTTAGACTATAACACCCTTGAGGCGTTGGGTAAAGGAAGTTGCATGGAATTAGACTGGTCCTATTTTCTGTGTCATTTTGAAATATTTTACAAGAAATAGCGGGAGGCGGGGATCCATCATGTGTTTCACTTTATAAGTGCAGTGGGGCTTTTATTCTGTCACGTATTTTTCCGCATCTGGGAAGAGGACCCCACTGGTGTGCAAAAATGACAGACCCACTATTGTTTACCCCGATTGCAGCCTGTCAACGCTTACAGCCTGTCTTGGACACACAGGGAAACGTGCTTCCTGAGACGTAGCCTCTCGGAGCTCAGAGGCTTTGTTACCCAGTGGCCCGCGCAAGTGGCCTTGTTATCTTTTTTCTCACAGCACAGCTGCTAGTACGAACCTGTGTGGTATCACTCACACCTGCAGCCCAGGTATGGTGGTGATTTCATATCCCAACTTCAAAACGACACAGAGCACAGCAGGGGGACACAATGCACTTTCCTGATAAATATTTTCCATAGCAGTAAAGCTGTAAAGATCAAGAGAAGTGGCAGACCCCACCCCCCAAGTCTGGACTTGATTTGTGCCTCAGGACCTACAGAGGGTGACTCGTCCTACGTTTCCTCAGTGGCTGAAGTGAGACCCCTAGGCCAAGCTCTGCTGAATATGAGAGCTTCCGGGACAATCGCTGTAATGTTGCATGTACTGTGTAGCCAGTGATTATCTGAACGTGAGATAATGTCTCGTGTTGCAATCTCTCTGTGCCTTGCAAAATCACTGCAAAGTGGCTTCTAGGTCACAACAAACCAAGGGGAAGGGAAGGGGTCATTGCCTGTTGGAGAGGACAGTGCAAGCAGGCACCTGTGGCAAAGCCAGGTGATTTCCTCTCTGGATTCTCTGGCTGGATATGCCCACCTGGAGCCTTCTTTGGCATCGGAGGACATGTCAGTAACCTTTGGAGGAGGGAGGCCAGTTTGAGGACACGATAGTGGGCACACCCAAATCACTTGAGACGTTTACACAAATCTCCAGTAACCCAGGCTGGTGACCACAGTTCTATCCCCTTGAAAACAAAACGGTAGGGTCTGGTGGATCCCGAATAGAACTTCTCACAAGGCGGTTTCGATACTCCACTTCTAAAATCCCACAGTGATTTAACGTGGCACAACTAAACCACTCTGTCCTCTCTCTGGTGCCTATCTGTGCCAAGCACACCCGAGATGCCCCTACTCGGCCACATGCCACTGAGGTGCCTCTGCAGAGTTTTCAGCCACACACACCCAGAGCCTAGGCTGGGTCTTCTAGAACAACGTCACTGAGGGCTGCCAGGCTGGTCCTGGGCTTGAGCAATCACAGGTAATTACTTAAACAGAACGAATGCCACAAGCATTGCACCAAAGCTTCCTCTCTGTCTCTTCCTGAGGTCTCCGAAGTCAACCTTTGCCTTTGCCATGCTTCCAGTATGAAAATGTCCCTTGCCTTCCAGTAAGTTCCTCAAAGAGTACTATTTCTTGCATCAGCCAGGAAGAAACACATGCAACATACAAATAGGTATGGTGCTGGTTAAAAGCCGCAGTACCTGTCTGCAGGTCAACTTTCCCTAAGAAGAGGACTGAGCCCTAACCTAACAAGCAGACCCAACGTAACCAGTCTGTTTCAGAAAACAAGAAGCTGTAGAAGTTAACCTCACAAAGACTATTTCAGGAAAGCATCATTCTATTGAGTTTACCCAGCGGAGTACTGACTTAGAACACGCCCTCCCCAGCTGACCATGGCATGCTGTGTTCCTCAAATATTTGCAGAGCCTAGCGACATTGACTTTTCCAAACCAGAACACAACCCTAATAAACTACTGACAATGAACATGATTTGTTCCCTAGAGCAGCTGCAGGGGTGGGTTCTCTGCTACAGAGCTTGCTGTCAATACTATCTCATTAGGAAGCAGCCAGCAAAATAGAACCACCCACTCAGGGCCCAGATCCTGGTTTTTCTATTTATTCCGTAATGAAAGGAACCAGGGCTCCTTGGAGACGCAGCTCATTCTAGGACTAGGGCTGGGAATAGACAAGGTGATCAGCCTGGAATAACAGGTCAGAGAACACAGTGCCCAGCAGCAAGCATTCCCAGTGGGCAAAGCTGGAACAGTGCGAGACACAGAACAAATAACGGAGCATTGAATGATGACCCACAGTATACGATCAATACCCATGGACCAATGTTGATATAAATACACAGGGACAGATCTCTTGCACAGAATTTCAACTAATTTACGTAGATACCCTCCTCACAGGGAGGTGAAGCATAGCTATACAACCCCATCCAGAAATGTGGGCTGACCACAGCAATGCTTCCAAGGAGAGGACAGCGTGGGAGGGGAAAGAGAACCTTTATAGTGGAGAGCCCTGGCCAACAGCAAGCTCGGCCAGGTGACCAAGGCTGATGACAGCAGTGACTGCTGATAGCACACGCTCTTGGTAAGATATGAGGAGACTGGCACCTCACTAGGAGGTCTTCTCCCCAAGTCCAAAGTCCCAGCTAACCACGAGAAAAACCTCCGACAGACCCAAACTAAACACATTCTACACAGCACCTACCCGGTATTCCTTCAAAGTGGTAAGGCGGCCTCAAAAACAAGTGAAGTCTGAGAAACTCTCACAGACCAGAGGAGGCTAAGGAGACAAGATGGTGACGTGGATGGGAACCTAGGACAGAAAAGGGATGTAGGAAAAAGCTGGCGAAACAAGCTGTGGAGGTTAGATCATGTTGGTTCCTTTGCTGTGACAGATGAGCCACGGTAAATAAAACGTGAGTGGGGGTGAGGGTAGGTGAGAACTCTGCCGCTTTTGCAAGGTTTCTGTAAATTTAAAATAATTCTCAGATAAAAAGGCTATTAAGAAGGAGGCGGGGTGGGGGGGGGAGACCTCGGACTCACTGCTCTTTTGACAGACGGTGCTTCTTTTTCTGAGGACCTGGCACTGACCGTAAAATTTCCACTCTGAGCTTTGAAACATTTACGTGTATTTCAACATAGCTCCATCTCTCGTATAGTCCGCTCCAGACAAGCCTTCTGCCCTCGCCATCCCTGGCATTCTCTTCTTTCCTTGTATGAGCCTCCCTGGAAACGAACCCACACTGGGTTGCAGCCGCTGTATTCGCGGCCCTAACATGCAGTTTCTGGTTAGTGTACGTGCCTCGGTCAGATTCCTAATGGGCAGGTCAAAGAGTAGTTTCACATTTTCCTTAGAAACAATCCATTAAGAGCAAGCTTTACGTTTATGTAATTGTTTCGTACTGGGGGCAGCATTTAACCTTGCATTTCTAAATCCCCATAACGATGAGCTGAGTTATGACAACATTTTACCATAGATAAAGATCCCCAAATATTATTACAGTACGCAGTAAGTATGGAAGAAGCCCTAAACCTTACAGAAATAATAGCCCTGGTCTATGATGCTACAGCCTGAGCCATGTGACCAGAATCACAGAAGGGGCATCTTTCCCAAGACCTGCTTCCTTACCCGCAGTCTGTTCTTGACCTGCCCTGGGACAAGCCCAGTCTGTTTCCCAAGCACTTGGGGCTGGGACTGAAGAAGCCAGAGGTCTCTGTCACTGTTTGGGCTCAGAGCACACACCAACGCAGGCACAATGGGGAGAGCCATTTCTGCTTGTCCCGAGAGGGTTCCCTTCCACAAAAAACATGGCCAAGAGCTCTGGTTTTGCCTTAGTTTCCAGAACTCCCTAAGCTATTGCCATTACCATGAATAATCAGCATTAGTAGTAAGTCACAGATTCTTGTCCTCTGCAGTGAGAAGAGGTAAAATACATGCAGCTGCTTGGAATGAAAATAGCTGGCCTGGGCATTGTTTTTTATTTGGAGCTTTTACTTAGGAAGAAAGGTTCAACAGCCCTATAATTGGGTGTAATTCTCCACCGAGTAAGCCAGTGGTTAACCCTCAACAATATCGCATGCGAAGAGGTGGTTACCTCGGCTCTGGACTGTGGGTGTGGTGAGTAAGTTGATTTGCAATCTGGTGCCAGCTCCTTAGGCATCTCGGATGGCCAGAATACCAGCGTGTGCGTGGCCCTGTGAGCTGCACTAATCGATCTCACTATCCGTAATGTAGGAGGTTTCCTGGGACCCTAATAAAATGCTAACAGTGGAGCCGTCTGTGAGTGGTGAGATTAGGACTGACTTTATCTTCCTCTTCGTACTTTTCCCTGTTTTCCACACAGAGCATGTATTCCTTCTGCTTTACCAGAAAAACATTTTAAAATAACAGGGACCCCAGTAACCATCAATCTTAACATGTGCTTATGACAGGGATGTGAGAAGTCTTGATTCAGAGGGAGGGGCTGACAGTGGGGTTTTCATAGCCAGCATCCTGGGAAATGGGGTCCCAAGTCACTCCATGTGAAATGTGCACTGATCTGATTTACACGGGGGTGGACGGGCCCAAACAAGGAAGAACACTCATATAACAGACATGCCCATCTCGCTTGCGTTCTCAGAGAGAGCTGATGTAGACCCAAGGAGGGCCATTTGGCCCTTTGATTTGTAGCATTAAATTGTACTCACTGGCTGTACACATGGCAGCGGGTGGGTGAGGTGGGGAAGTTTACTAAGGGTTTTGTGGGTCATGGTCATGACTCCAGCTTTTGTTCCTGAAGAGATGGGAGCCATGGGGGATGGTGGGTGGAAGAAATGCGATCAGAGAGTCATTTGAACAGGCTGTATGAGAACGGACTGTGGGGGCCAGGGCAGAAGCAGTGCACATCAGGGGACGTGGCCTTGGGCCATCGGGAGGTGAGAGATGGTGGAATCTGGGGGTGTCTGCAATTAGTGATCACTGGGTGTGCTGAGGGGCCAGTGAGGGGAATGATGGAGAGAGCCATGTGATGTGAGTGAGCACTGGTTGCCCTCTGGGGGCCCTATGGTCTGTCCTCTCCACAGTTTGTCACTCGCACTTCCCAACTGCCCCCTGAACTGGATGGGCTCATGTCTTAGAGCCTTCCTAATGCTGGCAGTGGGTCCCTCAGAAGTCACACATCCCCAGGGCAATGACAGCATTCCATTAGAATGGCTCTTAGAACAGGGTGAGTCCCAGTTTTCAGGGGAAAAAAAGCCATTTTACTGCAGTGCAAATGCCTAAAGCCTACGTAACGTGTAAAAATGGCCAATGGGCCCACTTTCTGGGGAGCAGCATTACAGGGGTGACAGGGAGCAAGCCTGTAGCAATGGCCAGAGGAATGGGACTACCGCCCGGCAGAGCTGACCCGTCCTCTGAAGGGGGGCTGGGTGAAAAGCCCTGTGAGTGGGCAGGAAAACCACAGGACAGCACAGAAGGGGCTGACGGGAGAGACGCCCTTCTGAGGAAGGATCATCATTATTATTCCAACATATAATAACATACATTGTAATATGTAATAACATATGTTGGGTTACAATATATGTTATTATTACAATACTATACAGTGAGGAAATGCAAGGGACTTGTTATTTAGGGTCAGACATGTGAACATTTTATCAGGCTGAAATAGATGCAGTGAACTCCATCTACTGCTGAGAAAAACAGAGCTCTGTTCTCGGTCAAGCCAGGGATCTGGGAAAAGCATATTACAAAGTCTTCCACGTGGCACCTGGTACTCTCCGCGAGGCCTGCTGGCTGTCGTCATAACTCCTGTTTCCCATCCACCTGGAATACTTTCATAAGGGAGTTGACGAACTGCTATTATAGCACATCTCTGGGCAAGAAGTTAACATTTTCAGATGTAGTTTTTAAAATCAGTTATTTTTAAAGAATGTGAAAACTAAGTCACCCCAACTATCATTTAGATTTAACGAAAATGCTGAACAGGCACGTTCATTAAAGCACTCAGTGCTCCTTTCTGACCTAAGAAGATGCTAAATTCTTAGGGAGGCCCATTAATTGAAAGCAAAAACACACTCCAAACAGCAGGGGGCGCCACGCACCAAGCCTGCAGAGGGCGCCCCTGTTGTCAAACTTCTGCCCATTCCATCTATCTGCAGAATGTTTACTTCTTTCCTATTCTTACTCCGATTTGAAGAATATTTAGAAAGTTCCCACCCAGCTTCTGTTTAGCTTTTGCTTTTTCCTTGACTGTTAACAGTCGAACGAACTTGCTGGGGCTGGGGGATGGGGCAGGGGGTCCGGGAGGTCTTGTTCAGTGGGTCTGGAGTTTCAGGTCTGCAAGCAGAAGAGCTCTGCAGATGGACAGCGGCGACAGCAGCCCGACAATGTGAACGTACCGACCTGTACACTCAGAAATGGTTCGGATGCTAAATTTTATGGTAGGCGGATTTTACCACAATCAAACCTTTTTTTTTAAAAAAAAATTGGAACCTGCTCATAACATCAGGGTGTGTCCCTTCATTTGCTAATTATTTTAAGAATGCACAGTGGATTTGCATTGCCATTTTATCATAAGTGCTGAGGTAGAGTTTGGGAACCAGCCTTTACTGCTTTAACCTCCTCTGCGTTCCCCCTGGGCAAACCAGTCACCCCCTCAGATCTGCAGAACACGCGACTTACAAAGTGAAGGCTGGACTACGAGCTTTGGAGAGACGAGGGAAGGGAGGGCAGAGGGTCAGTGGGAAGGAACTAACTCTTATCAATTATGATATACCAAGAGCTTTCTTTCCATAGGTCATTTCATTTAATCACCATAAAGTCCTGGGAGAGAGAAGTATTTTTTGCTCCTTTACCAAGGAGGACACCAGGGCCTGGAAAGGCTGTGTGACTTGCTCCTGGTCACCTCGTTGGTAAAGTGACGGGCTGGGGCTTCCACCCTGACCTTGGGGACTCAGAAGCCTCCCTCGCTCCCTCCCTATTTCTGAGATGCCTAAAGGTGCTCCAAGGGCCCACTGGTACACACTGGGCTCTCAGAAGCACCAGAAGAGGAAGTTTTCAATACGGTTTGTTTATCCTTGGTCCTTTTCATCCTCCCCCACAACACAGTCACTTTCTTCTAGATATCAGGGCATGGGGCTGGGGTCACCCAGCGGGGACACAAATTCCAACAGGCCAGTCTTGTTGAAGATGCAGTGGGTCAGCACAGCACCAGGGTCGGAGTAAGGCCTGTGGTGCCCCTGCCCCCATGGCTGAGTGACAGCGTGTGGGGCAGGTCAGCAACAGGAAGATGAGGCTGGGTCACCTGTGCTCCTGTGAACAGCATAGACCGCATTTTTGTATCGTTGACACTATTACAGATGTCTGCCTTTGCCCACCGCCCCCCAGCCCCGTCCCCCACCCTGGGCCTTCACCACACCGTGTCTGTGTCCATGGGCTATGCCTGTATGTTCTTTGAGACGAGCTTAATCCCTCGCAAAGGAGTCACCTCGGTATGTCATGGAGATGTCACCTGGTGGCAGATTTTTTGCCGGCTTCCTTCTTTGACACATTTTAAAGACTAAATATCTTCACCTCAAGGTCCACAGTGGCCTCCCTTGATGATATCTATTGTCCGCCTGGCCTCAAGGGCTCTGGCAGGCACGGGTGGGCAGGCAGCCGCTTTGCTGCCATTCTAGGCCTGGGGTCTACAGATCACTCAGTCCCCTCTTTCCAGCAGCCTGTGACCTGATCCCGCCCGGACAAGGCTCATCATGGCGAGCTGGGGACCAAGAGAACACCCACAATGGACACAGTCTGATGGTCCAGGAGGAGCTGGCCGCTTGTGTGCGAGAGAGTCGAGAGAGTGACCACGTCCTCACCCAGGCTCTGCAGAGAGAGGGTGTCAGGAGGCAGGCAGCTGGGCAGAGCTTGAGGCTCACTCACAGGAAGGAACAGGGACCTTGCACCAGGGAGGCTGTGAAAAGACCATCAGGAAGGAAGAAGGAGACGCAGGTGAGGGCAGTGTCACAGAGGGCAGGCCGGGAGGGAGGGGAGCCACCTCAGACTCAGAACATGAGAAGTGGACGGGGCTTCCTGCTGTCAGGGCAATAAGCCAGTGGGGACCTCAGTGAGCTCTGTAAGGAGATAACAAGGATGGGCCACAGTGCAAATCAAAAGAATGATCCAGGAAGGAAGGAGGGCCCCCTTGCTCCCTGAGGGAGGCAGGTGGCTGGAGATGGGGACAGACGGTCTTGGTAGACAGCAGCAGGAAGGTGAGGGAGGGTGCTTTCAGGTAATCCTCTCAAGAAGTTTGAACACCAACGAGAGGAGAAATGCAGTCTGCCTGTGGATAAAGATGATTTGTATGTGTCCTTTAATTTTTTTAAAGGTTGGAAGCCCTAAACAAATTTAAATGGGGAAGTTGGGAGAGGCTGACCTGGGAGAGAGAAGGAGACACCAAGGCAATGCCTGAGCAGAAAGAAGGGGTGAAGCAGTACAGGGGAGCGCACACTGAGGTGCCACTCAAACACGGGGTACACGTCCATAGCGGGTCACAGATACACCTGCGTAGGGAGCGCTGGGCTGCTGGACATTCTATGTACATGTAAATGTGTCCCCTCAGGGGGACCTTCCCTCACTGTCTCATCCAAAATGACATTTCCCTCACCCTCTTTGCTTTTACTTAATTTTCCTCCAAAGCACCTGTGAATCCCTGTAGCAGGCTGCACAATAGCCACCCCCCCAAAATATATCCACCCCCCAATCCCCAGAACAAGTATTCATTACTTTTTATGGTAATATATGATTAAATTAAGGATCTTGAGGTAAGATTAGCTGGGATTGACTTGGTAGGCCTGAAATACCATCACAAATGTCCCTGAAAGAAGGAGGCAAAGGCAGATTTGATGCAGACACAGGGAAGAAGAGGCAACGTAAAGACAGACACACAAACGGGAGTCACGTGGTCACGGAATGCCAGCAGCCACCAGGAGCTGGAGGTAAGGAACAACAGATTCTTCTCTAAAAGCCACTGGAGGGGGCGTGCCCTGTGGAGACCTTAATTTCAGCCCAGTGAACTGAACTGTGACTCTGGCCTCCACGACTGTGGGAGAACAAATTTCTGTTGTTTATGCCATCAGCTTTGTGGTAATTTGTTACAGCAGCCATGGGAAACTAATACACTACTCAACTCCCCAATGCATGTTGATTGCCTGATTATAAATTGTCTTCACGTTATAAATTCCCTAAGAAAGGAGCCTTTGGGTGTCTTTCACTGTGGTAGTCACAGAGCCTGGCACATCGCAGGGGCCCAAGCACGTGCAGAATGACCGCAGGGGTAAATGCCTCTGTGTTCGCTCTCTGGGCAGCTGTGCCTGTAAACAGGGACCCCCTAAACGTCGCCTATCCCGTTGAAAGTGTCTGTTCCACTGCCCAGGCCTTTCATACTTTTGGCAATGCACACACACGTGGCTTAAAATCTCTCCTCACTGGCATTTCTAATATTTGTTTGGTGTGTACAGATCTATGGGATGTCTAAGCTAGAAGCCTAAATTTATCATTTTCTTTCATTCTGGGCTCACTGCAGCTTGTAGGGAACTTCTTTTTTTTTTAAAGATTTTATTGATTTATTTTTAGAGAGGGGAAAGGAGGGAGGAGAGGGAGAGAAACATCAATGTGTGGTTGCCTCTCCTGTGCCCCCTACTGGGGACCTGGCCTGCAACCTAGGCATGTGCTGTAGACCAGGAATTGAACCAGCAACCCTTTGGTTTGCAGGCCCGTGCTCAGTCCCCTGAGCCACACCATCCAGGGCAGAGAACTGACATTTTAAATTAGCAAGATGCCGGGAGGCTGGAGCGAGCCCTGTCTCCACCTGCGATGGGGGCTACAAATGGGTAGGTGTGGCGGATATCCACGAGCTTTCCCAAGCCTCAGGGAGAAAAATGGGTGCCTGTGTTTCATGCATGCCTGAGGCCCACCTATGGAGGGGAGGTGTGGAACTATCAAGGGGCTGATTTAAAAAAAAAAATACCAAAAGAAAATCCCACAAAAAAACTGGAAGGGTATTATATATCCAAATTGAAAAATTCATAAAAATTATTCACTGGCCTCAATGATACCAAGAGCTGCATATTCAGGGATACAGCCTTCCCGCCCTCAGAGGGAAGTGCATGTGTCTGGGAACTACAGATGATGACAGCTGGCATTCTTTGCTTACACCACACTTGTGCTATGTGAGCTATTCATCCCTGAAAGAGTCTTAAAGGGTAGGCTTGCTTACCCTGCTTGTGTGGCAGCTAGGGAAGCCAAGATGGATATATTAAGTGACCTTCCCAAAGCTACCCAGATGGTGGGTGGTAGAGCTGGGACTTGAACCCAGGCCCTGGGTTCAAGGTTGAGCTAAATCCCTCTTTCCTGGACCTCTCTTCTCAACCCTCTAAAATAAAAGAGGGCAGTCAAGTGTCGCAAGAGCCCCAGGGACATTCAGGGCATGTGACCCCAACTCCAATTCAGACGCCCTGGCTCCACCTGTACACCATGGCTCTCTAGAAACTTCTTCTTTTCTGGTAAGGGGCCACTTCCCAATTATTCTTCAAACCACATGGTTAAGTGCCACCTCTCAGGGAGGATTAGAGACAAGCCCCTGAAAACATCCTGGCACCTGATTAATGGCAGGTAGGCTTTCCAGGCACTATTGTTTGCCAAATGTGTTTTTGTTCTCAGCATAGCAGTGTGGTTCTTTGAGCCTTGCCCTGGGCTCAGAAGGTCCGAAAGGACCCCCAGAGTCATCTCGCGGCACAAGTCACAGCACTGACTTCAATGTGCCTGAACGAGTGGGCTGTCTGTCCCAGAGCTGGGAACGCAGCAATGATCTCATTAAGCTAAAGATAAAGAGTGTCTGCAGCAAAGGCCATACATCAGTCAGCTAAAAGCAACTTAACTCTCCATGTCACTTCTACAGTCTGTCTGCAGGTGTAGGTGACAGCTAAGCGCTGGGAGAGGCAAGCCAGGGAAACACTTGAACGGGACCAGATGGTTTTTTGTTTTCTTTGTTCCTGGGTCTAATGGTTTCTGGCTTCATTAAACATACAAAATGACCACTTGGCATGCCCGTCGGGTGTTTATGCCCTTGCGGTGCTCATTCCACATGCTGCCTGATGTACGTATGCCTACTGGGTGTTTCCTGATATATTTTGAGGTAATTTACAAAAAATATTGAGATGTTTGACTTGGGCTTTCCTGACTCCGCACATGCTGAATTGCTGTAGATCGATAAGGACACTGAGAGTTTTGGGCCACCAGGAACGTGCTCATGGTTGGAGCCTGCGCACCTGGGGACGTGTGAGCAGGTGCTGAAATTGGAAACCGCAGACACTGGGAGCACCACGTCAGGAGGGCCCAGGCTGGGCATCTGACCCAGCTGAGGGCTGGGCCCTGCACACTGAACTGTGCCGCTGGGTTAGAAGGAAAGTGCTCCCCAGACTGGTTCTGCCTTTAAGCTGAGACTATTAAAATGACTTTTAGAAAAAGCCATAGAAAGTCATAAAATCAAATTCCTGGATGTCTATGACTTAGCCCCCACTGAGTGACTTTGCTATTTTCGTCACATAACAGTTTGTAACTGCCACCTACCTCCGATAAACCTGCTCGTGCCCAGGAGAGCCTCAGGGTGCAGCCTGGGAACCACATCTCTGGTGAGAGGGGGCTCCGGTGGCACTCTGCACCTGCAGCACCCTGGGGAAGAAGAGCACCTTCCCTCTGGTCCTCTAGCTTGTTTAGGTGGTGGCTTTGCATGTGTTCTTTTTACAATGCAGATGTGTACTGACATGTTAAACAGAAGCTATGTAGTTTTCATGACTTTGTGCCGAAACAGACACCATTTGTAGAGTTCAAGGGGCACACGGCAGAAGGGATCAAGGTTATGCGACAACTTCAGGGGATCAGTACGACGAGGCAAACGCTGCTGAGGCAAATTGTTCCCTGGGAACTGGGGACGTGCTCTGGCTTTGCAGTGTTAATAGTGACATGGGGCCCTAAAACCGAGGTCTGTGCCTGGAGCAGACACCTTCCCTGTTTTTCCTAAAATACTCTTAAAAAGACTTGAGGGTGATCGGTGTTTTGCTAAAATTTTAGGGAATCATGAAAGGGGCTTGCACCCCACAGACAGAAATAATGCAAACAGGGCCGGGTTGCATGGCGTAAGCTGCCCTGATGCAAACAGGCATGCTACCAGAAATTCCTCTGGTCAGGTGGCACCGGACAGTATTTCCGACCCTGTCCCACCCAGTTTCATGACAGACAGGCAGGTGGGAGGGGCTGGGTTGGAGGGACGGGTGGCTGAGGACAGAGGGACACAAGGTCGTGTCTTGGCGGTCGGAGGGGTTACGTGATGGGCTCTTTGTCTCGTGTTGCCCTTGTTACAATCTAGTCAGGTGCCGGATCCACGGGTCCAATGTTAAGCTGTGGACTTTGAAAAAAGTGCCCACTAAAGGTTTAAAACATATGAGGGCTTGATTTGAAAGGACCACTACCAGGACTCATCAAGCTGAATAGTTCTTGCAATAGCGGTAAGAAGGACAAGCCACTGTGTCCCCGTCACCAGCGGAAGCCAACCCGTTTTAGTTTCCTAGGTCCCACTATCAGTCACTTATGGCGAGAACTGCACACACAGGCATTTCAGGAAGATGCTTGTACTGCACTAAATAAACGGACAACTTCTGCAGGCCTTAATAGGAAATGCGGACCACACACCAAAGATACCAAACAGGGTTCGAAAGACCTGTGCATCTTTTCTCTCGTCTTCATCCAAAGGGCACTGTCTACATGGTTTGCTTATACATGTTATGGGTTTTGTTTTGTTTTGTCTTTGCTACCATTGATAAGTGTTATAAACAACCTTAAATTATATACAATGTGCCTTGGATTATGGCGTGTGTAAATATTTCCCCATGTTTTTGAACATTATCTTCTATGTTTGAATTGCCAGGGAGTCGACAAAGGAAGGGTGGGTGCTGTTCATTCAAGGCGGTGCAGAGTCACCGGCCGGCCCTGCCAGCCGGGCAGCGTGACCCACACCTGTGCACAGAGAGAAGAGGGCACAGGGCTTGGGAGGTGGCAGGGGCTCCATCAGAACGTGCTGAATGGTGAGTAAATAAGTAGGGCACGTCAGCATAAACGTTCCTTAAGAAAGGAACTTTTACTGGGGAAATGAAAATGGCACCAATTAAATTTGGAAAAGGGGTGGTTGACTCTGGATGTTCAAAAATGGGCTGGAAATTATTCGGCAAGACACGAGTATGATTAAAATGAAAGGTAAAGCCTGCCTTTCTCCAGCACGTAAGAAGCCCCAAGGAAAGTCAGAAGATGGCCCTTGGTTCCTGAATTCAGTGACTTTCCTGAATAACAATCGTTCACATTTTGGGCTGAGAATGATTTGAAGAGGTTGTTAATTAAATCTGAGGATAACATCACATTATGGAATACATGACGTCTCCCTTTAATATAACTATTTCTCCTTAACAAAAATGGGGAGGGGTTGGGGGAGGGGGTGGTCTCACTCCTTACCGTTAGCGACAAGGCCATGCACACGAACGTGAACTTCTTGATGTGGGCCGCTGTGACCGTATTGCTTGTGCTCACCAGTTTATTGCTGGGGTTATTCTAGGGGGAAGAACAGGACAATGGTGATAGGGTTCCAAGTCATCCTTGACTGACCGACCGCATGTGCACCTCAAAGAGCATCTCATTTGTGTTGTGTTTGATGTGTTGGAAACATAGATTTCAAGTGACAGCCTGGAAGACGGCTGTCCCTTTGAGTCTCTCAGTCAGGCAGCTCTCAGGTTTCTGGACGTGAATATTAACCAGAAGGAGTTGTAGACCGAATGCCAGGCAGTGTCTCCTGAATCAGTCCCCTCACTTTGGTGCTGGGTGCCACCTCGCTAGTCCTGGGCCTGGGCCTGTGCCCTCCCCAGGCCACAGTGGGTATCCCCCTGAATGCCAGGGCCCTGTTCTGTGACCTTTGGGCCCTTCCTCCCCACCAAATGGACTGGAAGTTAGACTGGCATCCGAGGCCCTCCTTGTTGTGATCAGACTCACTTCCCTGCCATGACTTTCCAATCGGTACCCCAAAGGGAACCTCTTGCTCTTCCCTAACTCATTGGTGCTTCCAGGGTTCTGTAATTTTGTTCCTTCTCCTCTCATTGGCTCTCCTGATTGTCAAAAACACCTCTTTGTTCAAGGCTCATCATCTTCACAGCCCATTGGATCCTTAAAGCCTCTCTCATCCTTTCCCTCCACGCTGCCTCTGGGACTCCTTCCTATAGAGCAGACCACCCAAAGCAGGTTGGGTGTCGTGGCCTGTACTCAGGGGCTGTGTCAAAGACCCTGTGAGACAAAGGGCTGTGTGTCTCACCTATCTCTTTAGCTCCTGTAACTTAGCACAATCTTTCTGGAGTATAAAAAGTGCTCCAAAGCCTTTGTTAAACTGAATTTTAAGCAAATAAAGCAGAAGGCTCAGGTGTGTTCTTACATATCCTTGAATCTGAGAGCCTTGCTGAGGCTACTGCTGAGTGTGCCCACCACCCCATCTGTGCTTGGCCCTCGACTGTGAAAACCAGCAGAGAAAAGTAACTCCCACCTTGTTACAGGCTCAGTTAGTCTCCG
Organism: Macrotus californicus; assembly: GCA_007922815.1. Classification (NCBI taxonomy): domain Eukaryota; kingdom Metazoa; phylum Chordata; class Mammalia; order Chiroptera; family Phyllostomidae; genus Macrotus; species Macrotus californicus. Next base: position 79,070 of record VMDR010001230.1, read on the forward strand.
AGAAGACTAATGAAAACATACTCCCGCATCCAGCCTGGTGAAAGGCATACAAGCTGAGATGCTACAGGTTCCACTTGGAAAAGAACTGTTGATGTTTCCTTGACTTTGGAGGCTGAGCCTATCTCTTTCTGACAGATGCCCCCAGCACAGGCTCTGGATAAGCTGACATGTTCTTATTTCCAGCCTCTAAAGCGTATCTGCTTTTCTGAGTGACAGACTGTTCGCATGGCCAAGTGCAAATCACAGAGGGTAGGACACCTGGCCATCTCCACTCACCCCAGCGATCTGTGCAAGTGGTACCCGGGTGGGCTGAGGGAGAAGGCAGGTGCACACATTGCCCATGGCGACAGCAACGTGCCTCAGCGCCTTCAGGTGCACTTTTATTTTTAAAATAGAAAATATTTCTGCAAGTATGGTTAGAATAAACTAGCATGTGTCAATGGATTGGCATCTGTGTTTTATTTACCCAATCTGCTCAAAAACATGCTCTTCCGCAGATAAAAACTGCACATTAGAGAGAATCTGAACAAGGGGAAAGCTCTCCCTGTCCAATAGTGAGCTAGAACCATCAGAAGTTATACAATAAATTTTAAATCTCTTATTCTGAGAGGCTGAGGATTTCAACCGTCAGTGCGGCAAGTTCCAGGAGTCCGCACAGAGGTGTCTAAGATTCGGGTGAACAGACGCATTCACATAACGGCTGCGGTAGCCTGGTGGAACACCTGGAAATAATGGGTGAGGTCTCAGAAGGGTTCTGAGTAAGTAGCTCCAGTTCCTGGCTCGAGGTTTGCTCGTTAAAGGAATTTTCTCATAGCGCCTAACCTCTGTGATCATGAATAAGACAATGTTTTCCTTGGACGCTCCTAGTGAAACTGTATCGTGTTGTATTGTTAAGTTTCATTATTTCAAGGGAGTTCAGATGAGACTTTCATGGCCAGGAGGTTCCCACACTTCAGTACCTGCTAGTCTCATCAGGTTTTATTATACAATCTTGTTCTCCAAGAGCTGGAAATTTAGCAAGATGACTGCCATCCATTTTGGTTTTCTAGGATTTACTTCTATACACATGTTCCTTGAAATGAAAACACTGATTTCTATCAGTGGATTGGATGAAACCCACTCAAACACGGACTGTCAGCTTTTTCCTGCGAGAGACGCAAGCCTCTGAAGTCCACTCACAAAGGCCTGGGAAGCAGAAATTAAATGCACTTTCTAAGAGACACTCTGCATCCCGATGTTGCAAAGAATGTTGGCAATAGGTGGAGGGTACAACTAGTGGTCTGTTGGGGAAGCTCCACACCCAGTGAAGAGTTTGGGGCACCACCACTCCCCTGTCTCTTGTAAGACGGTGTGGAGGCAATCCCAGGAGTGTTTACAGGGGAGTTGCTATTCATGGGTGATTAGAGGCACATGATCTGCTGGGGATCCTTGGCAAAGAGGCTTCCTCTCCTTGCCTTCCCAGGGCTCTTGCTGGGATAAGAAAAAATGATACTGCTGATCACTTTTTATGGTATACAGATGTCTAATCACTATGGTGTACACCTGAAACTTATTATAATGTGTATCAACTGTAACGGAAAAATAATTTTTTAAAAAAGATAAAATTACATTGGCAATGGCTCTGAGCTAGTTCTATAGAAATTCAAGGCCAAAGAGTTGCTATTAAGAGTACTCATGGTAGGTTCTGTGCTTCATTCTTACTTCTCATTTTAAAACATTGCACATTATCTTTTGGGGGTCTGTTTCGCTAGACATTTGTTTTAGGATAAAAGGCTACTAGTTTTAGGTTCAAATAATTAAGCTTAATGAACTAGGCATTTATAGGACGATCCCGACCCAGACAGGGTTACACGCCCAAAGGGTTATGTGTCTCCCTGGGCAGCAGCCACTTCAGCAGCCGCAGTAGCAGGAAGATGGAGCAGCCGTGATCAGAGGCTTTCAGCTGCAGTAAGTCTGCTGCGTCCAGACCGAGGTGGACCCAAGCTTGCTGCACAGACAACTTCGGCGTGCATGCGCCCCACACACCACAAGACTTCCGTAAGTTTATGAGCTCAAGCACACAGTTCCTGTCTGTACCTTCATATCTGCTATGAAGTCAGTAAGTATTAGCTTCACTAAAAAAAATACAAACCACAGAAACAAAATCCACTGTATCATTTTTTGAGAGTATATTTTCCCATTTGCAAACAAATAACTTCTCAACAGGATTGACCTAAACATGAATATCAGGTTGAAGAGGCTTTACAAGCTCAGCTTCAAGGTAAACTTAAATCTGCCTCTGTTTTTCTCTGAAGGAAGTATTCCACCATCACCTCCGACATCCCCAATGCCAAGTAGCCTTCCCAAGGGAGGCGAGACTAGGAAACATCCAAGTGCTCCTCATCGGAGCTCCCTGCCTATCAAATACTAATTTTAAAGAGTGCGTTTCAGATGCCACGCCACATAGGTTCTTACCTTGTCAAAAGCAGGGTAGACAGCGCGGATTTCCGTCAACCAGCCATATGGCATGTGACCCACGGGGTACGTGGCTGTCAAAATTGCTACTGCCTGCAAGAGGAAGAGGCAACAGAGTTATCATTGGCGTTCACGGAGAGCATCTCTCGTAGCTGCTGTGGGCCCTCTGACAGAGCAAGCTGTCTCAGGAGTGGCCACCGCTGACAAATCACTTGGCACTGGGTGACAAGCACTGGCCAGCCACATGATGGCCTGGAGGGGGTGGGGGATGGGAGGAAGGGTCAGGTGCTCCACTGTGTCCCTGGGAGTGGGATGAGTGGATCCCGGGAGGGCACCTGGGACCAGGAGCATGGGTCCTGATTTACATGAATCCAACAGGACACAGGTCCAGGTCCAGATTGCTGGCTTGAGAAGCCAAAATTTCAACCCAGGTCCAGACTCTAGATAATCTTTGCTCTTTCCATAGAGCCGAACCAAACCCGGCAGTCCAGCCTAATTCCTTAGTCTCAGCATGTGATTCTGAGCCCTCTCTGGATGTCTATGCTCAGGGTCCACCTGTTCACCTCCACCCAGGCCATCAGGGGGACTCGTCAGTCAGCCTGTGTTTGTAGATGGCTTTATGTACGCTCTCCTTCTGACTCAACTCTTTTCCAATTTGTTCAGGCAGCATAGCCCCATTATTGTTTTTAATTTAAGAAACAAAACAATTGTTTTTTACAGGAAGCTGCGCATGTTGTCCATGAAAATGGGTTGGAATTAGGCCTTAGAACTGGGTGGACTGGACGCAAACCCTACTTCCTCACCTACCAGCTGTGTGATGCGTGAGCCCGAAGGGCCTCCCTTTCTGCTCCCCCAGGAAGAATAACAACCCTCACTGCACAGGGTTATGAAATGGGCATAGATGCCGACACATAGGTAAGTGATCCATCAATGTCCATCCTATGCTCCATGCGCTGTGTCTATGCCATTGAGGTCAATTGAGAAATGGCTCTAATACACGTCCTCTATTTATTTTAAAGGGAAGGTAGAATTCTAGCACAAAGGTGATGGGGTCCTCTTCTTTTTCCTGGGCAACTTACACTGCAGTCCTTACGTAAAACAGCTGCTGGGTTACAGGAGCCACCCAAGATGGCATGCATGGTTCAAAACACAAACTCCAGGAACAAACGGAGGGAAGAGAAAGCCTTCTGCTTGTGATTAATGTGCTTCTCTTTCCAAGCCCACATGAGCAGCTTCCCAGGACATGGAAACTGGCAGGAGACCCCAGGCTGGAGACATGCTGACAGAGCGGTCAAGGGCACTGTGTAAACAGGGCCCCTGATGAGCAGCCACCGGCCTTCCTGGAGGATCAGCCGTTCCACAGACAGAATTAGTTCTCCAGAGGGCGGCGGTGGAGGAAACAAATGAAGTCATTCTGTGTGTTCATACCACACTTGGAAGATGGAAAGAGTGATCCAACTCTTTCTTTGGAGTAGCTGCCAGTTTCCAGGTAAATTTCTTGAGTTGTGAGTGGGCTCCTCTTTTGGAGGAGGGCAGATTGCCAAAGAGCACATGAAGCCCCGAGGGGGTGGGTGATAAGTGCAGGAGGGCAGAGAGAAAACAGGTGACAGGAGGTGGGTCCACATGGAAGCACCGACCCTTCACCCTCTGCATCTTTCACCTCTTCTTCTGTAGCCGCACTCCTCTGCCATTGCTCTCTGCAGTTACCGTGAGGAGGCATCAAGCTGAGTCCATGGAAAAATGGAAAGGCCGCTGGGCCAGACTCAGAAAATCTGGATTCTAATATTAGCCCAGCTTCTTGCTAGTTTTTTGTCTTTAACTTTGTGTGCTTGCCTCAGTTTCCTCATTTAATAATTATGAAGGATGAATGAGATTTTTCTTCCATACTCAGAAAGATATAAAATGACATAAGTCACCAAATGAGATCCTCATGGCTTCCTAGTGTGAACGTGTCATCTCATTTCATATCACCGAATGATTTGAGCTCTCCAGATGAACTGGAAACAAATTTGTAATACACTCCCCTGCCCCCATTCTTTACAAGGTGACAATGAGTGCCAGAAACCGCCCTACCTCCGTAGCTGCAGAACTGCCACCAAGGTCCCGGGAAACAAAGAGGTTGACAATAGGCCTGCTGATTCTCTGTGTGGCCAAGATGAGAGCCAGCGGCCACCAGAAGCTCAGCATCTTCCTTATTGTTGCATCTCCCTGCATCAAGAAATGGAGGCAAAAGTTCACTAAACTCTGGAAGCAGAACAGGAAAAACAATTCAGAGACAAAGCCTTCCTTTTAGATGTCAATCATGAGTCAATTCACTATACTTAAAACTAATGTAAGGAGAAGCCTCTGTAGACAAGCCAAGTTGAATTAAAACTAAATGTACAGTGAAAATAAAATGAACTCAGACAGTTGGCAAGCTACTGTGAAATAAAAACGCACATTTAGTCTTGAGGAATTCAAACCACTATTTTCCAAGCAGAGCAACTCTAAGCCAGGTAGAAACCAACTCCATGGATGGAGAAAAGAGGCGGAAACTAGTTTTTGTTTAAATCATTAGGCTGACTGGCTAGAAGCCATGTCAGTAAGAGGTAACTCTTTATTATTATTATTATTATTATAATTTTTTAAAAACATATTTTATTGATTATGCTATTACAGTTGTCCCATCTTCCCCCCCTCTGCCCTGCACACCCCTCCCCCCACACTCCCCCTCTTTAGTTCATGTCCATGGGTCATATATATGAGTTCTTTGGCTTCTACATTTCCTATACTATTCTTATCCTCCCCCTGTCTATCTTCTACCTATAATTTATGCTACTTATTCCCTGTACCTTTTCCCCCTCTCTCCCCACCCACTCCCCTGATGATAACCCTCCATGTGATCTCCATTTCTGTGATTCTGTTCCAGTTCTAGTTGTTTGCTTAGTTTGTTTTTGTTTCTGTTTTAGGTTCAGTTGTTAATAGCTCTGAGTTTGTTGTCACTTTACTGTTCATATTTTTGATCTTCTTTTTCTTAGATAAGTCCCTTTAACATTTCATATAATGAGGGCTTGGTGATGATGAACTCCTTGAACTTGACCTTATCTGGGAAGCACTTTATCTGCTCTTCCATTCTAAATGATAGCTGTGCTGGATAGAGTAATCTTGGATGTAGGTCCTTGCCTTTCATGACTTGGAATACTTCTTGTCAGCCCCTTCTTGCCTGTAAG
>VMDR010001230.1:84832-138931 GCA_007922815.1 Macrotus californicus
TTCATCTTGGGTAATGTAATTATGATGTGCCTTGGTGTGTTCCTCCTTGGGTCCAACTTCTTTGGGACTCTCTGAGCTTCCTGGACCCCCTGGAAGTCTATTTCCTTGGCCAAATTAGGGAAGTTCTCCTTCATTATTTGTTCAAATAAGTTTTCAATTTCTTGCTCTTCCTCTTCTCCTTCTGGCACCCCTATGATTCGGATATTGGAACGTTTAAAGACATCCTGGGGGTTCCTAAGCCTCTCCTCATTGTTTTGAATTCTTGTTTCTTCATTGTGTTCTGGTTGAATGTTTCTTTCTTCCTTCTGGTCCACACCGTTGATTTGAGTCCTGGTTTTCTTCCCATCATTGTTGGTTCCCTGTACACTTTCCTTCATTTCCCTTATTGTATCCTTCATTTGTTCATCTAATTTGTGACCAAATTCAGCCAAGTCCGGGAGCATCCTGATTACCAGTGTTTTGAACTATGCATCTGATAGACTGGCTATCTCTTCATCGCTTAGTTGTATTTTTTCTGGAGCTCTGATCTGTTCTTTCATTTGGGCCATTTTTGTTGTCTTGGCGCACCTGTTACGTAGTAAGGGGCGGAGCCTTAGGTGTTCACCAGGGCGGAGCAGCCACGTCGCTGCGTTGTGACGCTGTTTGTGGGGGAGGAGTCTGAGAGGGGACAATGGCGCTTGGTCCGCTCTCTGTAGGTTTTCAGTGACTTTCTGCACTACCCACAGTCACAGTGGACCCCTCTGGTGCTGATTCTGTTGCTGATTCCCAGTGAGAGGACTTATGTATGCTCTCGGACCCTGCGGGTCTCTCCAATGAGCTCTCCTGTGAGTCCGGGAGTTTCTCCCACTGCCGCCGCCTCCACCCCCACAGGAGTTTTCAATCAGAGGCTTTGAGGCTTTATTCCCCCGAGCTGGAACTCTGGGATGTGGAGTCTGTCTTGCTCCCCAGTTGTTCCTCCTGGTTTATCCTCACGAGGGAGTGGGACACCCGGTCCGCAGCTGCCACCTCTCCCGACCAGCCGCACCTTTCCCTGATCCACCAGCTGCCGCCCTGCCGCACAAGTCCTCTCCGCCCCTCCTACCAGTCTGGAGGTATGTTTCTTTAATTTCTTGGTTGTCGGACTTCCATATGATTCGATTTTCTCTCAGTTCTGGTTGTTTTTTGTTTTAAAATTTGTTGTTGTCCTTCTTTTGGTCATGTGAGGAGGCACAGTGTTTCTACCTACGCCTCCATCTTGGCTGGAAGTTTATTATTATTTTTTTAAAATTGAATTTATTGGGGTTACATTGCTCAATAAAATTAAACAGGTTTCAGGTGTACGATTCTGCAACACATCATCTCCACATTGTATTGTGTGCTCACCACCCAAAGTCTAGTCTCCTGTCACCATCTGTCCTGTTTATCCTCTTCCACCTGCCCCAATTCCTCAAGAGGTAACTCTTAAAAGTAAAAAATTATAATAATTTTTAAAATCCTCACTCGAGAATATGTTTACTGATTTTAGAGAGAGAAGAAAGGAGGGAGAGAATGAGAGAGAAACAGCTATGTGAGAGAGAAACATTGACTGGTTGCTTCTCTTATGTGCCAGGATCGGGGATCAAACCCGCAACCTAGGTGTGTATGTGCTTTGATCAGGAATCGAACCTGCAACCTTTTGCTGTGCTGAACAATGCTCCAACCAAATGAGCCACCTGGCCAGGGCAGAAATTACATAGGCATGATAAATAAAGTGTGACTTATTAAGAATTCTACAGCAAAGATGTATGCTATCTTTAAAGCCTGGCTTTCATATTTAATTTTGGTTTTGATCCTTCAGGAGGGTAGAAGTGACATCAAGGGGCCATCTCAGCCACTTTAATTCATTTCCCTTTGCTGGTGGCTGCATGTTAAGAGATGGACTATTACCATTAAGACCAATTTGATGTAGTTGTCCTCGTGATGGAAATAACTAGATTGGGTTTTATTGGTGGCCTGACCTGGGACTGAGGTAAGTGGGCAATCCAATTAATGTTCTGACATGATGAAAGTCACATGTGGTCAAAGGTGGGGTCAGAGGGTAGAGTGTGGTAACTTACTGAGGACTACATAGTGCATAAGATCACATATATCTACCTTATAGTTAGGTGGAAAGAAATCTAAATGTCTAATACCTAATGGTGGAGAAGATCAGCATACATGAAACCAGTCACTGTGTGTACCTAAGATGAAAAGGAAGCTCTGGCCATTGTGTGAAGTTGTCACACCTTGCTTGTGTCTTACTTGCACATCGAGGCACAGCCCCAGCTCTGCCTCCGTCAGGGAGGCATCTCAGCCCACATCACTAGCTTCCTCTTCTTGGCTCAGGGGCTCATGTGCGCTCACTGCACCTGTGTTGGTCCGCACCTGTTGCTTCTGTATTGGTCTTATCAGCCAAGTGGGACCCAGAGTTGCTTGACAGTAGAGAGCATATTTAAAAATTTTCTGTGTCACCCTAGGGTGCCTAAATGCTCTTCTCACTCTGTAGAAGGTGCCTGAATGAACAACTGTGTTTGGACAACATGAAAGGCAGAAACAAAGCCTGGATCCCTACTGGAAATTCAAGATAATCAAATGTGAGTTCTAAGGCACCATGGTGCTAAAACCTTGGCTGACTGTAGAAGGACTTACTTTTGACCACAGAGAGGAAGGAAAACCATAAATGCTGTATGTACTCCTCGGCCTGACTTGACTCACTGTGTTCCAGTCTCATACAGAGGTGAGCGACCTGTGAGATTGCTCTGATCTCCAGAGTTTATGGATTCTCCACCTGCCTGTCCCTGTGGACACTTCCTAGCACTTGAGGTCTCAGTGAGTGTGCTTATTTCACTGATTTCTCATTTCATAGAAAGGTGAGGTCAAACTCTATGCCACTCAAAGATATAGACAGCCTGTCAGCAAGTTCTGAGGACGTACCCCCAGCTCTGGCCCACTCCGGTCGGGGATGATGTCGTGGATGTTCCTGTAGTAGCCCAGGCACAGGGTGGCACAGCGCACCAGGGCGCCCATGTACAAGGAGAGGATCGGGATGAGCAGGGGTTCTCTGCACTCCAGGTGACTGTGAAGCAAGATGGCTACAAAAACGACCTGTGAGAGGGGAGACAAGACAAGTCAGAGGGGAGAAGACAGAACCAATCCACACAAGCACAGCCTAATTCCTTGCGCCCAGATGAAATGGATTTCTAGGCAAAAACCTTGATGTTGATGAGAAAGAGAACAGAAACTGGGCTGTGGCGCAATACTGCTCTCAGAGAATGTAGGGTCAGGCATTTGGGATTCGCAGGGTGAGCGCACGATCATTTTGCTGTATTCACCACTAAGACTGTTTTAAGGCAAACGCACATCTGGTTAAGGTTTTTGCTAAAAACACCGAGAAGCACTGGCCTCCCAGACCCCCAAAGATACATTAGTGCTTTTTCCTCTTGAGGCTGGATGCTGAGGCGCACATACACTCCACACCTGAGGACCTCAGTTACCTCTTTCTCTCTCTCTCTCACACACACACACACACACATACACACACACACACAGAGTGGTGATCAACGACAGCATACAGAAAAGTAGACGTTAGTGTTTATAAGATGGAAATCCCTATAAATGCTGCAAAAGTACTAATATTAGTTATACAACAAGCCAAATTAAAAATATTAACTTATAAAAATGGAATAGGTAAAAAATAATCAAGAAGGATGGAAATTCTAATAAAGTTTCCAAAGCAAATGTATCAATGAATCTAACCTCCCCGTTGTGCAGAAACCCAAGCAGCAGCCCCGCCTCTGTCCAGAGTCTGGGGACCCACACATTCTGAAGCCCACACAGGTGTACTCAGTGCAAAAGTGAGGCACCGGAGGAGGGGGATATCCCTGAGTTACACCAACCTTAATAGCCAAATTCTACCGGCCGCTAGGCATGTAAAGTACACCACTAATGAGTGATCCTGACCAAGGGAGGCTCATCCTGATCACTGCCTTAGCAAGAGATGAGTGGGGACAGAAAGTTAAACAGGAAGCAGGAGACTGAGCATGACTCATGGAATGAGGACATTCATCGCCACAGTGACCACAGAAAAGCAGGGAGATCCAGAGAATGAATGAAATAGAAGTATCAGATGTCGAGGTGATCTGCTTATAGCATTGGCTGAGACTGTGCCCAGGGGTCGTTCTCAAACCCAGTGAATGAATCGGACGTTGGCACAGATGTCCTCAGGGGCATGTAGGACAGAGGGACTGCATGGCTGCGTGAACACACCAGGCTGTCAGCAGCACAGGCAATGTGCGTGGTCACAAATGGGGGTGGCACTAGCAGTCACGCTCACGTTCGCACTCACACTCATGCTCTTCAGGGATACAGCAGAGCCCAGTGATGGGAGCAGAGATGCCCGGGGCTGTCGCCATCACTGCTGCTTCCCAGTGGAACAACCGTCATGTTAACTACAGGCTGCGGAGACCCACTGGGGAAGCCTTGTGAAGATCCCATGGTGTTTGGACCAGAAGATTGAGAGTTCTGTGCTGGGGCCAAAATGCCCATATATTTCTCTAAGGAATCAGAGGCCTCTGAGGTGACCTAACGTGCACACTCAGGCTGGCATGTCTACAAGCAGGCATAACGTCAGACGTATGTATGCAAACCTCCAGTGTCAACTGAGGTGACTGCGTTTCGAGACAAAACTTGTATAAACCAACCCCTCCCCTGCCAAGTCCAGGAAGGCTCCCGGGGCCATCAGGATGGCTGTGCAGCACTAACGAGGAGGGTTTGGACTTGAAGGAACAGGGAACCACAGGCAAAGCAGTTAAGTGTGGAGATAACAAGCAAACGGCCCCAGGAGCACAGCGGGCTGCATTGGGATGGAGGGGCAGGAGGGTGCATTTGGCCAGTAATGCTCCCAAGGTCAAGGTGAAAATTTTGTCAGCCTCTCCTGTCTTTGTAATGACTTGGTGCTATGTGGTCCAATACCTGTAAGCGCTTACATCTTCATGGTGGATTGTATCACTTAGCAATTTAGAATAACCCTCAAGCTTTTGCATTTCAATTCCGAATGGCGATTTTGAATCTGACACAGCCATCAAAGAACGTCGGGTTATTTTCTGAGGGAAACCTGCTGTCTTGGTGGTGAGGATTTCCCCAGTGAGAGTCTGCTATGTGCTGGCCCCATACCAGGTGCCGTGGATTCAATGACAAATAGCACAGTCCCAGACTCTGTGATCTTGGGGCTGGCAGTTTAGGGGAAGAGGCAGAAAGGTTGATCAGACAGGATGCTAGCGAGCATCCACTGACAAAGTGTGACAAGGCCTGTGAAGGAAAGAGGGCAATGGCTGGAGGGCCAAGCTGTGGTGTGAGGGGGGTGCCCCATGTGGAGCGTGTCTGAGACCTACAGCGTCAGCAGGGGTGGTGGAGGATGGGGAGCAGGAATAGGAGGGAGGTGGAGAGAAGTGAGGCAGAACATTTCCTTCTGGACAGAGGATCCGGGTTAAGCCCCATGGAAGGGGGCTGGGCCTCACTAAGGCCCCGAAAGGAGGGCCTGTAGCTGGAGTGCAGAGAGCAAGGGACAAAAGGACAGTGCCTGGCTTGAGACAGAGTAAGGCCTGTGAACTTCAGCACCGTGCAGGCCATGATTGGGGGTCAGGTGGCCAGAATGACACTGAGACTAGATCGCTGTGGCCAAGTGGGGAAGGACAGGGAAGAGCCAGGGCAGGAAGTTGGAGGCGAGTTACGAGGCATCTCAGGTAGTGCAGGTGGGAGGTGTGATCCTTTGGACCAGGCTGAGCGCAGGAGAGGTGGGGGAAAGAGGGCAGGTACAAAGGAGAAAAAGTCTAGGACTGGAACTGCAAAGGCTTGGGAGTGGAGCGGGATGCTCTAGGGTGGTTCCCAGGTGCCTGACCAGACCCTTGGACGAGCTGACTTGGGAAGGCGAGGGCTGATGACAGCGGAAAGGTTAAAGGACGAGAGGTCTCAAGAAGGTCCCGTAACCTCAAGAGAAGTCTCATTTTGATACTGAGTGAGCTGAGAACGTCCAGGTGATTATGAAATTAAGCAAACACAGCAATATTTTTCATAAATCCCTTGGCAATGTGACTGGAACACAGAACTATTGCAAGGACAGTGGCACAGAGGAGCACCGCACGTTTGAATCGAACCGAGAGCTTTTCATGCTGCTGTGTGAAACCAACAGGCTTGGGGAAATTTTTAAAGAGTGGGAGTTGCCACTGCAAGCCGAAGCATTACGAGCCATTTCCATTTTATCACTGGTGATTACTTGTTATCTAGCTATGCCAAGGTGATATTTCAAAGGACTTTGCCTGGGATCTATTCACTCATTCTCAAATTCGGTAACTGACAAGTGCTTCCAGGTAACAAGAGGAATGGAGGGGAGGGTGGGGGTAAAAGACTTAAGAACAAAAACCGAGTTTACTCCTCCAACCAAACTGTGGTAGGAACTCGAACGGCAGGGCTTAAAGTAACTACTTCACCAGCAATATGCTGAAACCAGATGTCATCTGAAGCCAGCTTTCATGGCTCCTACTAACCAGACACATTTATTCTGAACTTGGGAGCCCTCCCAACAGGCGAGGGCCAGGACCAGTTTAAACTGAGAAGGAAAATGACTGTGGGTTCGCACACACGCGCCTGTGCACACGCACACGGAGCTAGCAGGAGTAAGTTTCGATTACTTCTCATTGCGATCCATGGAGCGAATGCAATTAATCTGCAAATTTGACTCCTGGTCTTTCAGGAGGGACTCACAGTTTAACAGTAGGTGACTTCAAAAAGATGGCTAAAGGGCTGGCACGTACAACAGGGAAAATCTAGGATGAAACGCACGGAAGTGTTCAGAGAATGGAACTGAGAATTGGGAAGGGAGTGTAGAAATCAGTCTAGCCTCCTCCTCTATGAGGAAATCGTGCTCCTGAATCCCTGAATGCAGGGACTCAGTCTGATTTATAGATTATAGGAATGAGATCTAATTTTCTGCTGCAATTTTTCACGCAGTGTCCTCGGTGGGAGAAGGGGGGAAGGAGCATGGTGCCAGGGACCTGGGTCAGCAGAAAGTGCAATGAGCAGCCTTCTCAGGCGGCATCTGGCTCCCTGGTTCCTTTAAATGTAGGGAATGACCCGTGAACGGCAGCCTTGCGCGGCAACAGCATGACAAACAATAGTTAAGGGTGATTCCTAAGAGCTCTCTCTTGAACCGAGTGACAGGCCATGTACTGTCAGGCCACACAGAGGGCCGAGTCCACACAGCCAAGTGCACAGTGACCCTATGACCACCCCAAACGTACCAGCAGCGACTTTATAGTCCTTTCACATGCAAGCTCTTTAAAAATAAAGCCCAAAATCTCTGATACTAAAGTTAACTTCCCAGAACCCTCATTCTAGCACGATTACACATGCTTGTATCACACGAGGTTTGTTTTCCCAAACATTTACTGAAGTTCACGTGTGATCCGAGTTGGGCAGGAACATACTGCAGAGTGAATGGCAGATGGGGGCACCCATGAGTTCTGTCACTCACCCAAACAGGGCTCTGAGAGCTTGGACTGACACACAGGCCATACTCACCTGAGCTATGACATCTGAGATTGAGGCACATCCCACCAGGAAGCTGTACTTGTGTTTTAAGAGAATGCCAGCATGGGTCCATGCCTGCCAGAAGGAAAAGGATTTGGCATGAGGTACACCTTTGGGATTACATTATTTCTGGTCACTGTGATGTACTAGACATTCCTGAAATAGCCTATACCTCCTAAAATCTTAGTAGTGCATGTTGGTAAATCTTTGGTTCGTAAAATGACTGTATGTTGGCCTGGTGGCTACAGGCATGTTAGATTTTTAAGTGGAATCAGTGACTGCACAGTATTTATCTCACACCAGCTGTATGCAGACTAGTGTACGGTTAGGTTCACATGCCTGGAGGGAGAGCTGGGGGAACACCAAGAATGGAGGAACCTGGTCTCTCTGGGAGCAGTGGGAATCCCAAAGCAGCAGCTTCTCCATAGATAAAGCATATTATAATGAAGACTCTGACTTGGTTCTGAGTTACTGCCCTCATTACAGGTTCTCACTGACTGATTAGAGCCCCACTATCTCCTCCTCTTCAAGTTTCTGTGAGATCTGATCTGCCCCTTCGTGTCTTTGAGGGAAATGAAGAGGGAAGGTCCTGTAAGGGAAATGAAGAGGGCAATGAAAGGCCCAAGGGGACGCTGGTCTGGAGAAAGTTTGAAGTTCATGGTAGGATCAGTTTAAGGATCATCCTTCTAACCCGGAAAGGCCGATCTGGACTGACACAGAAATCACATTTCACTGGAGTTAACTAGGTCGGTGTCAACATGACATAGCAGCCACTACATCCACTGCCTTCCTCAGCTTATAGGCCCCAAGGTGCCAAATGCAAAAAGAAATGCAAACTGTAGATAACATTTGCAAATAACAGTTTCTGGGCTATCTCTTTTGACCAAAAGCCATCTGGATGATAAGCTTTGCGGTTTTCAAATATTCTCTTTCCCACCAATATATCAGGGCCAAGCTGCAAGGGGGGGTGGGGGGGGTGGGTGTGTGTGTGTGTGTGTGTCTGTCTGGGGAGATTACCTGCTCTGTATGTGTTCATTATTTTGCTTTTTATTAGAAGTCTCTTACTTTGGGGCTCTTTGGAGGAATTGACAGCTGAAACATGGAAGAAAAGGGTACTAATCCCACATGTTTTGGTGTTATACTGAGTGTTAGAAACCCTTCTGTGGCAAATAAGTACAGCTGAAGGAAGGGGGAATACAGGGCATTTGAGGGTCTGTGATTCACTTTTCCTGAGAGTTCCTAGTTCCCTGAATTCACTGTGTGACTGTAATTCTTCTCTGTGTTGACAAAGTCCCAATACAGATGGGTACAGGCATCAGAGCAAAATCACGGACTCCGCCAGGATATTAGGCGTCTTCTCCTTTAGGGTGTGAACAGGGTCCCTTCATTCCGCTCTCTGGCGAAAGGTCTGGTGCCACCACAGGCCAGTGTGCACACCTTGGGGACCTGGTTCTATGGACCCCACCCCTTTGCCTTTCTCTTTTGTTCTGATGATGTGTTTACTATCGGAGTAATTACACCTGGTGAAAAGGAAAAAGAAAGTCTCGGCACAAGTGTTCAGATGGCTAAATTCTCCCACTGAAGTGATGTCACAACAATTGAGTCAGAACCTCCCCGTCAGACCCAAGGGTTCAACATTTAAGGCTACCCTGCAAACTGGTGGAAAGCTGTCAGAGATTCATCAGCAACAGGCCAATAATCTAAGAGGTTTGGCAACATTTGGGAAGTTGCTGCCTCACCTCCATACAGACACCCACTTACCTCATGTGTCTGATGCATATAAAACCTGAGGTAGAGGCGGTAAAAACTGTACAGATGAATACATTTTTAAGTCTTCTTCCAAGGGTAATTTAAAAGGAAGCCCAAAGAAAGGGCTTATCTTCCAGCACTGGATATAACTGGCACGTGTGTGTTTGTGTGTGTTTGCTAAGTCTCCTTTATGTCTATAACACAGAGGGACAGGGAAAAAGCACCGTCTGAGAACTCTTCAGAGTCATGATGAAGAGTTTAATCTACGGAAGTGAGCCACCCTTAGCTAATATGGTAAAGTGGGTGTTTGTGAAATGAAATCCTATCAGTATATTAAAAAAAACTCTTATTCTAAAAAGTTTTATGGGCTTATAGCTCACAAGTGGTAAGTTTATCAGAAAGCTAGCCTGATCCCTTGATCCTGAACACACTAGAAGAGAACATCTTAACCAAAATTTCAACCAAAATTTTCAAATGGGCTCTCTTGCTGCCTGCCAGAACTTACAGAAAATAAAGGCAATTCTCATAAAATAAGCGGACAAGATGGACTGGTTCAAAGTCAATGGTCAGTTGGAACCCTTCTGTCTGCTGGATGGGAAATTGAAATCAGTATGGTGGTTCCTCAGAAAACCAAAGAGGGGACTTCTATGTGATCCAGTAATTCCTCTTCTGGGTATATATCCAAAAGAATGAAAGCAGGCACAGAGAAGGGTATCTGCACATCTATGTTTCCAGCAACATTATTCACAATAGCCCAAAGGTGGAGGTAACCCAAATGTCCACTGATGACTGAAAAACAAAATGTGGTTTATACTTTCCACGGAGCATCATTCAGCCTGAAAAAGGGCATTCTGACACACGCTACAACATGGATGAACCTTGAAGATGTTGTATGAAGAGAGATCAACTGATGACAAAAAACATACTGTGTGATTCTGCTCACGTGAGGTCCCTAAGTCATGAAATTCGTAGACACAGAAAGTAGAAGGGTGGCTGCCAGGGGCCGAGAGGAGCGGGAACGGGGCGTCAGTGTTTAATGGGGGCAAGTTTCCATTTTACAAGATGAAAAGAATTCTGAAGATCCAGAGCTTTGTGAATGCACTTCATGCCACCGAACTGCACACATGAAAATGGGCGAGATGGTCAACTTTCCATTCTGCATACAATGCCATAATTAACAAAAGCCGCCAAGCTCCTCTACTCACCATCGCATCCATGAAAGGGAAGGCAGCAAGATACAGGAAGGCCCTTCTTGTTTTGTTCCCCACGGACTCGTCCACGTGGTGCAGTTTATTGATGATGTAGTAGCCCAGGTCGCTGTAGGCTGCAAAGGGTCCAAAAGCACACGTGGTGATACTAGGAAGAGTTCCCTTTCTACGTTTTTTTGTCTCAAAAGTTTAAAAGCAATTTTAAATGTAATATATATTTTTTTAAATTAGAAAATTTAGATGAGCCAAAAGAAGAAAACCATCTATAATGTCATCCCTCTGCCCAGGGTGGGTCCTGGTGGAGGCGCTGGGCTCTGGTTACCCAGCTTTCTTATGGGGCAGGGTGTGGTGGCCATGTGTGGGGTACCCATGTGTGTTTTAACAGATGATGCGATGTGATCATACTTCTATACGCGCCTTTGCAAACCATGAATACCTTTTCATGGCACGTTTCCACATGTTAATTGTTGCACTGAATTGCTTTCTGTAGGTTTACTTGGTATCAACTTAGTCTCCTGTTATTGCACATTTAGGTGGTTTCCGTTATTTTGATATTATAAAAGGCGGCTTGATGGGTAGGCTTGAAGCTAAATGTTTACACATATTCTTAATCATTTACCAAGAGAAAGTTCCTAGATGTTACTATGCCTTTTCAGTAACAATTTTACAGCTAGCTTTTCACCATTTGCTATTCATTTTGTTTTATTTTGGGGGAGGAGGGTAGCATCTTTGGGCATAGCCCTGCCCAGTGGAAAAGTGATACCTCTGAGGTGCTTTAGAAGCCCCTCTACCACTGGGATTTGTGACCAGGGTGGGACCGGAACATCACGAGCACTTAACCAGTGTGAGTGAATGCACGTGCGGGTGCCAGACAGAGAGAAAGGGAAGAAAGAGAAAGGTCTTCCTCATGTGTTAGGTAGCGTGTTGACGGATAGTATCAGCAGAGATGACATAAACTATGAAGTTTTTCCACCTCATTGACACATGTTTAGACTCTCCAGGAACATTTTCATCTCTGTGTTTTTCATAGGGCTTTACAGAGTGCTTTAATAGTAGTACCCTGCTACTTTCGGTCTTTTATGAATATGAGTGTTTATGTACTTGAGAACCACAGAAGCGGCTTGTAAATCAGAAAGGATATGAAAGACAGTGAGAGTCTCATCTCATGAGAAACAAAAAGGACCCTCTCCCCACTGCAAAGCTTGGGAGACGACTTGTTACCACATTAACTGGTACAAAGAAATGACTCTCCATCCTTTGTCAGGATTAGTCTTGAATTATGGGAATTGAGTGAGGTCTTCAGGATGCTATCAAGGGTATTTACATGCACAAATGGGAGTCCTGCTGGGGGCAGAGATGCAAGTAAGTGATTTCAAGGGGTAGAGAAAGGAAGGGCTAAGACATACAGGGGACAAGGAAGGTAGGGAGGCAAATGCAAGAGGAGAGGGCCAAATCCTCCAAGGAGGGTCGGAGGGAAAAGCTGTGAGGTGAGCTGCCAGGTGAGCAAAGGTGTCAGGTGTGGAATGGGGCAGGGCCTGCAGGGCCACTTCAGCAGCAAGATACATTCCAGAGGGGAGGTGACATGTGGCAGAAAGAGGAAAGACATGGGAAGGTGGGATTAGTTACGGGCCAGGGACAAAGGGACAAGGGAGGAAGGGGGCGGCTGTGAGGTCCGTGTTTGGATCAGAAAGCAAACCGATGACAGTGGGTAAGAGAAGGCTTGACTAAGGCACTTAGACCTGAGAGAAGCTGAGAGAAGCTGAGAGAAGCACAAAGTAACAGGACGATGTGACTGTATCATACACACTGCCCACTGTAGGTGCTGAAGCTTGGGCATTTTGTCTCAGAGGGCATTGTTGCTGCTGCTTTCCTGTCCATTTGTTTTCCCTCGGTCGGGAGATGTTCTCTGTGCTGAGACCTGCGAGGAGACAGTGCGGCCCCTGCCCACAGCACTGCCCCACCCTGGTGGAGGCCACTGGCCGTAAACAAGGCAGTCACGCTGGCGAACACAGCAGTGCGATGCCAAGTGCAAGAGCCCACGGCTGGCTATGAATAGCTCATGAGCTAAACCTCCTTGGTAAAGGTTAGAGTCGATCTCAAACACCAGCTGAGTGCACTTGACTGTATATGCAAAGCTGAAGACCACAAAACCGGTGAAGGGCTGAGACCTACAGGGCGGTGTGGTTATGGGCTAAACTGTGTCCTCTCCAAATTCTTACAGGAATCCTAGCCCCCCGTCCTCGGACCTTATTTGGCAACAGGGCCGCTGCAGATATAATTCGTTAAGATGAGGTCATGTTGGAGTAGAGTGGGCTCCCAGTCCTACAGAACTGGTGTCCTTCAAATTTGGACACAGAGATAGACATGGAGAAGAGGATCTCCAGAACAGGTGATGCCTGCACTGACCAAGGAAGGCTGCAGGTGCCAGTCAGCCACCAGAAGCTGGAAGTGCAGGGGAGGCCTGGGACAGATTCACCATCATGGCCTCAGAAGGAACCAACCCTGCCGACATCTTGACCTTCCAGCCTCCAGTCCTGGGAGACAATACAGTTCTGTTGTTTGAGCTGCCCAGTCTGGGCTACTGTGTCAGGAAAGTACTAGCAAACTCATACAGGCAGCTTCAGAGAATGGAAGAGAGAGAATGGTTTTCTTGGGAGACTCTGGGAGAGTGGCAAGAAAGAAGGGACCTGCCCTTGAGAGGGGTCATATTCTTTGCTGTGTGGCTTTGGGAGGGCAGAGATCAATAGAAATAAGCTTCTCTACCCTTAGTCAATACACTTACTCATGCTAGGATATTTTAACAAAAACAGCCAAAACAGTGCCTTTCTGCAGAGTAATGAAGGAAGCCTTGAAAGCTTAACAGGGTCTGAAGGATTGATGGGTTACAAGCCCGGCCTGGCTTCCTGACTCTGCAGAAGGCCCCTTACCCCTGCTTTTTCCAGCCTGTGGCTGGGCTGAGCTCCTTCAGCGTCCCCAGGTCCCAGGGTAATTTGGGACCTATGGATCCAAGGTCGCCTTTGCTGCTCTTTTCTTCTTTTCCTCTTTTAGGTATTAGAAAAATTCGGAGGCCAAGGAAAGCTTTTTCTCCTGTTTTTTTTTCTTCCTTCCTTCTACTCCCCTACACGGCAGAAGAGTCTGATCATGACTGGGAAGGTTGTTTCCACCCTGTGAGCTGGGAATATAAAATCCCAGCAGCTGTTTTTCACCCCTCCCCCTCCCCTCCTCCCACCCGTCCTGCGCGCCCGGAGCTGTCTCTGGCTGGAGCTGATGGCTGGGGGTAATTTGTTTGAAGGGCTTTGCACAGAGTCCCTAATTACCAGGCTAGCTGCCGTGACAGCATCTAGTAACCTTCAATTTCCATCAAATGCCCGACCAAGATCGTTCTGAAACAGCTTGTATTCCCTCTGAAGAGCAGAACTTTGAAAAGAATAATTCAACAAGCTTTTTAAACAGATGTGAATGGATTTCCAGGTGGGGCTGCTGTTAGGGGACATTGACTCAACCTGTTTACAGGTGACAGCCTTGATCCCGCCCAGACAAGCAGAAACCAGAGGGCCCATTGCAGTCCCTAGCTCCTGCGACCTCAGCCCACCAGGGTCATGGACTGTTGCCAGAACCAGGGGTTCTCAAGCTTGCTCCTCCAGCAGTTGCCAGAGCCCTTGTTGCAAAATGCCATGAGAGGTTAACATTAACCAAACCATCTGGATACGTGTATTTCCCATGGGAATCGAGGAGAAATCCCTCCTCCCATCTTAATAACAGCATATTCTGTGTATTTCCAAGAGGCAAATTCCAGAACTCTTATTCTAATTCCCATCCCCCAATTCCTGATGCTGAAAGTCTCACTACTGCTGGCCTACTATGTGGTGTTTACAGGCTTTTGACAGGGGCCAGTACCTTCACCCCTCTGTTTCTAACATCAGTTCCAAAGTGTGTGCCTGCATGGCTGATATTTAAATCACGTTAACAAAAGTGGCTGAATGACTTATATGTGTCAGGCACTGTGAAGAGCCTGGTCACCTGCATCAGGCTGGGTCACAGACACACGACGTGACTGTCTGTAATCTGCACGGTGCCACATTTATCTGGAAGATATGGGAAGGGAGGTACCAAGCTGCCCAGGCCTAGGAGAGACGGCATAAACCTACACACAAAGTAAGTAAAGTTAATGTGAAATATTAACACAGAAACAAAAATTCCATCTCACTGGCATCAAGACTTGGAAGAGCAGGTTTTGCAAGGATCTACTGTATAGTGTCTGCTTTTCTCTAGAGAACACGCCACAGTCATATCTGGATTCCCAGGATGTAGCCCAGTGTTGGCCACATAGGAGGTGCTCAATATATATTGACTGAATAAATGCATGAATCCCTAAATCCCCAGAGGTGGCTGGGGCAGACTGATTGCAAAAATGTCCCAGGAGAAGCCATCTAGACTAGCCTACAGTCAGTTGAGAGCCCTGCAATGTGCCCACCAAGATCAGCAGAGCCTCCTCCTGACTGACAGCTGACCACAGAGGCGTGAGCACAGCCTCACCCCAAAGCACTGCCCAGCCCACCCATGGTCTGGTGAGCAAGAATAGGTGCTTTTGTTTTGAATCACTGAGTATAGGTGTGATTTGTTATATAGCGATAAATTGTGAGACTATATTGAAACTGTTCATTCCTAGCACCCTTGTTGGTTTAAATTACATCAAATTATAGCTATACACATTTTACAGGGTTGTTTTATGATCCATGAATAATGGGAGAAGTTTGTTGACAAGGGAAGACTGAGAGACAGAACCACTCCAGAAATAACTTTCATTGTTCACTGTGATAGTGTCGTTCCTCTGAGCTCTGCTGACTGCCCAGGCTGTTCTGGAACAGGGAAGGGGCTGTACAGGTCACCGTTGAGAATAAATGTACGAAGAACTAAGAAATCCACAGCAGTGGTTTCTACTCTATGTGAATTAGGGGGCCAGGCAATACTAATTCCATGCAGGTGAAATTAAGTTGAACCCAAATGAAACCCAGTACAAGGTCATCAAGTTTTCCCCTTTTACAGATTGAGAAAGAAAGAAGGTAACAGCTGCACCTTACCCACTGGCCTAAATTCAGGTCTGGCCATGGCAAACCCCATGCACTGCAATTTAAAACATAGTTTCTCCTAGGTGAGCCCGTGACAAGAGCAAAGACTCCAGCTTAGCTTAAAAAGGGGCAGCTACTGACAAGCGCTCAACAAAAGCCAAAAACAAAAAGGCAAAAACACTCCAAAGACTCCTGCAATTTGGTATCTAGAGCCAGGCTATGGGCGTGCATAGAACAGACATGAACCCCTGGGCCAGTGGATCTTCTGATCTTCAAATCTGTCAGCCCAACACCATTCCAAACATCTCCTCACTTGGCTTCCCGCAGAAGGTTTTGGGGTGGGATGCTGTGGGATACATTTTTTTTTCCGAGCCACCTTTGTCTATCTGTACCACAAGTGCCCAGGGAAGTGCCCGTGTGGTCAGTGGGACCTGCTCTAGCCATGTCTGGGGAAGTCCATGGCCTTGTGCACCTCTCTCAAGGACAGGAGACTGCCTGGCTTGCTGGTGCAGTCCGAAAAGAAAAAAATCCGAGAAAACAAATACGAAACACAAGGAAGAAAGATTCTTCAAGTTCTGCAAATTTCAGGGAAAGGACCTAGTATCGGGTCGAGCAGAGTGACAGGGCTATTGGTGCTCTTTGACCTGAGCCTATCGCTAATGTCCTGCTGTGACCGGTTAACTGATGCCAGGGAAGACACGAGGTGAAAGTAAGGAGCTACGTTTGAAACTGGTTTTTTCAAAGTTGAAGATGCTTACATTTGAAATCCCTTCTAACTGATCCTCCAGCAACTGATAAATTACTAGTAGATACGGCACAGTATGAAGTGTCAAATTCATCTAGATCGGGAGAAATATCTAAGGTAGAGAAGTTTATGCTGGGGATCAGGAGTTCTCCAATGACTGAAAGCATTGTGGAACACACAGTCTTTGAAAAAAATAATCTGTGAGAGTACCTAACCAAGGCACTAGATTGTAACCAAGGAGGTTATGCAGAATGATAAAATGCATCTAACTTTTCTACATATTAAAAATTTCTTTGGAGACCTTGAGGTTATAAAGAAGCAAAAAGTAGAATATATAGATTTTTCTTGGCTAAAGATGTATTAAACATTATATGAACATCAGAACAAATCTGCTTTATTCAACATGGTTGTCTATGACACATCACAAAAATGCCCGCTGATGTCAAAGCATCTCCAGGTTACTCAGATACAGGCACAGGGCTCACTGCATGATACCCACCCTGCCCATTTCCTCTTCCTATTTGGGCCTTCCCTGACCCCCTTCCCACTGCCTCCTCCCCTCCCTTTTGCTATGTGGGCTGTTCAGTGAGCTCTTCTACAGTCTCAGGCTCCATACTTCCCCTACCTGGTTACCTGCTCCCACCCTAGTACAGGGCGCCTCTCACATTAACACTGAACTCTTTCTCACTTTATTTCCACCAATTGATAACAGCATGACTACTGTGTGCCTCCCACATTCTTTCCATGCCAAGAGCTCCTTCCCTCCTGTTTACTCACGGTTGCTCTGCTATCTCAGTCCAGGGGTGGTTTTTAACGCTCCCCATTTCAACTCTGGTTTACCTTTACCATGTCTGCAAAGCTCCCACTGGCTGCAAACAGCTTTTGCCAGTGTTCTTCTGGAAATCGGCACTAAATACGCACATTTCGCCAGGGACTACATGGACTCAAGGAGGGGGTGTATCTGACCGCCCTATCTTTTGCAGCTATGTCACTCTGTTCCCACCTTTTGATCAATAGGACCTGGAATAACATGCACATACTATTTGTTCAATAAATCTTCTGTTGGACCACTGATAGCATAGATGGGGATTAGATTATTTTAAAAGTGAGTTCAACAAAGGGTAATTCTTACTCATCTTTAGTCAAAGGGAAGATCAGTTCTGTTAATACAAGTGGTATATCTCTTTACAGTTAACAGTCACATTAATAATACCAAAGGGGAAAATGGATGAATTTTATCAGTGCTTGAGACTATGTCAAAAAGAAAAATCTACAGAGTTTAAATGTACAGGAGGCATCATTAAATGTACAGGAGTTGGGAAAAGTAACTGATATCATAAAGAATAAAATGAACAAAAGATTAAGTAGCAAACAAAGCAAAAAGAAACCCAGAAGAGTCGGCCATTAAACTGGAAAAAATGCAGAATGCTAGGGTGTTGTTAAAATCACAAGCCACGTAATAGGCAAGAAGAGTCACCATTTGGAATTCTGTATGGCTATAGCAAAATATTTAGAGCACTGGGTCAAATCCTTGACTCTATCTTGCATCAAAGATAAGGGAAACGTTAAAAAGAGTTGCGTTGAAATACCACGCATGCACTCAGAGCCAGATGGGAGATGACCCACTCACTCCACGAGGCCTTTGCGAACCAGCCTCTTAGAGAAGGGCTCTTTCTCCTCTATGCTGTCACACACCCTCATGGAAATACCACTGGAAATCTGTAAGATCTTGATTGAAAAATAAATTCATTAACACGATGGAGAAATAGCATCTAAAAGGGAAAGCTTACGACAATCGGGCTAGTTTCACCAAAACAAAAGAATACAGAGAGGTTAAGTTTCAGGCCTGGATTCCTCTGGTTCACATTTCCACTCTGTGAGTTAAGCACAGTGGGTCTGTGATATATATATGTGGCTTCTCGTGCTTCCTGCCGGTCCCTCAGGGGCTGTGCATGAATGGAGTGGATATTTATTTTAACATCAGTCCAAGTAAGTATCATTAGAAACACAGCCTGAGAAGACACGATGGCTTCTCAAGTCAAATATATTTGGATTATTTGCCTTTTGTTTCTCTGTGTCCCTGTTCCCCTGTCACAAGCATAGTTATCCAAGCAGTGACTGTTAAAGGAGAAATGGACGTAGCTGTCTTCAGCATGACGAAGATGTGAGAACGGGTTTAATGTCTAGTGCAGGTGACACATCAGGTGGAATATGAATGGGGGGTGATGCTTACTGACGGTAGAAAAATAGTTTTGGAAAAGGCTGGGGATGGCAACAGGCCCACATGCTGCCTGGAGCCTGAGGTCAAGTTAATGGGAGACAAAAATTGAACAAGACCCAGGTACAGAAAAGCTAATGGGATTACTAAAAATGGAAGGAGAAAGGAAGGTAAGGCACAGATGCTTGATGCAGTGGAAGGCGGAAGGCAGGAGTGATTAAAGATTTACACCTAAAACTCAAATGAGGCCAACAAACTAGAAGAGGGCAAATCATTAAAATCTGAGTTTGGAGTGTTCAAGAGTGACTGATATATGCTTTCTCAGCAATTACAGACAGCGTCTGTCGGGTGGAAGGAAAAGCACTATGATTGTAAAAATATTAAAAGTAAAAAAAAAAGATTGCTAAATATATCTGGGATATAGAACCACTTTGGTTCAAATTTAAGATTTTATGATTCTATTTTCAAGTTGAAAAACTTAGATTTAACTTGGTTTTTCTCAATGACCGTATGCTCCTCACAACACTTTCAATGACACAGGATGCTCGGTTTTTTTCTTCCACATTTACTGTTAGCTGCTAACGAGGTATTCACCCCGAGTCTTATTCAACCAGGACCGAGACAGAGAGTGTTGGGTTTATTTAGAAATTTAGTAGCAAAAGGGAAGTATTTGCATGTTTAGACAAAAATTTATTGAGATCTAATTTATATTATGTGTGGAATTTTCTCAAGTACATATAATCATGAAAATGACCCAGATCAAATCTAGCTGCAGAATTTTTCTTCAAAACTTGGGCCACAAGTTAGTGCTGATGGCGTAAGCTGGAGAGGGAAAGGCGCCTCCTCTTAACCTCATCCCTGGAGCTCTGAGCCCGAGCTAAATGGCGAATAGCCACGCTTTGGCTGAACATTTGCTCTAAGAGGTGCGTCCCCTCAGCCACACTGTTCTGAGCACAGAATTCTATGCAACAGTAAAAAGGCGAACCACAAAGACCTTCGCCGTTTACTTTCACATTCACAGCTACGTGAGTAAACATTAGCGGCCGTCTGCACACATTGTGTGAATGGTTTGGGTTAATCTTCTGGCCCTTTTATCCAACCCGGCTCTCTTACAACCAGTGCCAGTTAGAAGGCACACGACGTGTTTGGGAAGTGTCATTTGCGGGCTCCGGGCAGCTGGGTCCCATGGACGTGCCATTCCATTTTTATACCAGGTGAGCTGAATTGTCTTAAAGCCCAGACGTGCTGAAGTTATGGCCTCGGATTTGACCCCACAGAGAAGAGGGCAGAAGCAGAACTCTGGCCCTAAGGGGAGGTGCTTTTCCAAGGTCTTGGTGAAACTGTAGGCTCGTTACTATGTAGATGATACAGCTTCCTTGTCGTTTCCTGGAAAGACTGTTATTGCGAGAGTATTTGGTCTTGTCTTTGAACAAGACAGAACAATGAGGCCCTATAGAAGAAGTTAATTTTGATACATAAAACAATCTGTCTTTCATTCTCACCACTGACAGTTATTAATTTTAAATAACATCCTTTAATTTAAGGATTAAGTGAGTGTATACTAATGCACGTCTCTAACAAAAGCACCTGCTATTTCGTTGACCTTACTGAATGCTAACCCTAGATCGCATCACCTATTAATGAAATCACTCCTTCTGTGTCACCACATTTGGGAATCAGAGAAACAAAACTACGGCTTTCCAGAGAAAACACATTTACTTTTCTTGAGCTAGGAGCATGAACTCCATCCCTTCCGACTCTTGAAATTGGCATGAGAAAGATTTAATTAATTACTGAAAAAAATCACTTATTACAATAAATACACTTACATAAATTAAAAGGCAGGAGAAATGACCAAAGCCAGATTCTCAAGCGATGTGCCAACAGCTTACCTATCAGGGTGTGAAAGACAGCGGCGATGGCTCCGGCCACCACCATGCACAGGACGGCTTTGGTTCTGTCCCGCTTGCTGTTCACAAACACCAGGCCCACGTTTTTAAAGTCACTCATGGGACCCGTGAAGAACTTCATGAGGGAATAGGCCAGCCCGTAGCTGGCCAGCATCTCCACTGCATCCTCTTTGACAGCTGCAATGCCTCGGTTCAAGGCCTGTGAGAGGAAAAGACAACCCACGAACTGCATTAGAAATCTCTTCTCATCTCCAGGGAATCGCACTTCTAAAATAAAGCTCAACAGATCATGTTTCTATGGAAACACTAAGCAGCTTATGGGGTAAAGCTCACTGTAATTTCATAAAAGTTATTAGCTTTCATTTTCATCCATATTAGCTTCAGTTTAAAAAGCTTCCTGTGGGGGAGATGCCTGCCCTTTAAAGTCATAGGAAAAAAAACCCCAAAGACCATTTTACATTAATATCAGAAAATAATTCTGAGAAGTTGTGGTTAAAAGCTTAGCATGTTAAATGTTATTTGTAGGCTGGCTCTATATAACAGCAATAGGCATTTGGGAAATGAGTCAACCACTTTAGATGGAGTGGATAATGGTATATATTTTTTCCTTTAATGAAGGGGTGTGTGTGTGCATGTGCATGTGCATGAACATGACCTGAGATAGTGTGTATGCGTGACATAGGGACCCTTCAAAGCCTAGAGTGAGTTCTAGGCTATGAAAAAAAGTAGTGAAAAATTTATTATGCCATCACTGGATGCTGTTCACCTGATTCTTATTGTGTTTTAACTTGAAATATATTCCTAAGTTCTGTGCTGATAAATGTGAACAGAAAACCTTTATATCAAATACACTGTTTTTCAATAATGCTTGTTCAAGAAGATGTGGTCATAGAATGCTCTGATCACATCAACCATCCTCCATGAGGGACTCTCTGGGGTGCCGGTGGCCTGGTCAGGATGGCATTTCCAAACTCACTTTCCCAACCACTAGACAAATCAATCATACTGGAGATGCTGGGAATGGATGTCCAAGTGGAGAGAATTTTATTTTAAAAATGTTGCCAGAACATTGTCTCTGTCTTTAGGAACAGACAACTGACTGACTAAGCAGAAGAATCAGCTTTCTGTAGAGTTAAAGACTTTTAAAAATAGATGTTGTGCCCTGGCGGGTGTGGCTCAGTGGATTGAGCACTGGCCTGTGAACCAAAGGGTCACCAGTTTGATTCCCAGTCCGGGCACCTGCCTGGGTTGCAGGCCAGGTCCCCAGTAGGGGGTGCACAAGAGGCAACCACACATTGATGTTTCTCTCTCTCTTTTTCTCCCTCCCTTCCCCTCTCTCTAAAAATAAATAAATGAAATCTTAGGAAAAAAAGAGAGAGATGTTGTGCTTTAGAGCAGTTTTAGGTTCACAACAAAATGGAACAGAAAGTGCAGCAGTTGTCATGTAGCCCCTGCTCCAACACATGCACAGTCTCCCCCACTATCAACATCCCTCACCAGGAGGGTAGCTTTATTACAGTCAACGGACCTTCAGGGATGCAGCACCATCACTCAAAGTCGATAGTTTACATTAGGGTTCACACTTGGTGGTGTACATTCTGGGGGTTTTGACGAATATGTAATGACAGGTCTCCACCATTTATTATATAGTTGAACATTCTATGCAAAGCACTCTTAGCAAAAAATGTATTTACAGTAAAGTACCAATATGCAAAATGATTTTAGAAAAGTCTAGCATACAAATGTGTGATTCTGCAGGAATTCAGTATCATTCTTCTGACAAAGTTGGTATTATATAAGCTATTTTCTGATCATTGTTTCTAATTATATCTCTAACCCTCCTTTTCCCCAATAATAACATAAACATTTCCATAAGAACCTTCTTAGCTTTTGCAGGTATACCTGCTATAATGCCTTCCTTAAAAGTGAATTTTCCTTCTACCAAAGCTGATGTAATAATCTTCCAAATTAATTTCCTTTTGGACTTCTACAGTGGATGCCATTGGTATCCCACCCAGATCCCTGTACTGGGCAGCGCACCCACCCAAGACATTGAGTTGTCCACTAATGCCTTATAGCTGACTGCTTCTCAGGGAAAACTGCCCCCAGCCACTTTGGGCTGGTTAAGCGACACTTGACCCCGAGGCAGCGTCCAGCCACTGGCTGGCTGACACAGGGGTGTGAAAGATTAGTTCCCCTGATTCAGTGAGGGACCGTTCTGGTATAATTCATGCTTCCGGAGCTCCCCGTGGGGCCAGGTGGAAGCTAATTTCCAGAGGAGACCACATACTTATTTAACTCTTCCCCACTGGCCTCTGATTCTCTCTCCTTCTTCTGAGAACACTTGCCTCATAGATCACTTGGACAAGAATTCACCAACATGTGATCTGCTTCCACAGGACCCAACTTAGGACACCTTCTAATTACATTCATCCCAGACACTGAGAACGGTGTATGGTTGCTCCCTTTTCCTTCTTGTCCTTCCCAAAATCTATAGCTGTAACTAGTTTATGTTCTCATTGCTAAACTGTTGGCACAAATTCAAATGATACCTATGACTGAGCACAAGTTTTAAAAGCAAATAAGAGGGTATCTAAATAATATAGGATTAGATTTTTTTTATGTCTTGTTGGCAAAACTTTATTCTTTGCTAAAAAGACACCAGCCCTGGCTGGGCATCCACTGCGATGCTTTCTTTTGCACCAAGAGTTCACTGACTGAGTCCGAAACCCAGGGCTGAGGCAGGTGAGAAGGAAGAGGGCACAGGGAACGACAGCACTGCCAGCAAGACAGTGTCTGCTCAGCAGTTCTGGCCGCCTGGGGAAAGAACCCAGGGTGCAGAGCCATGCAGACAGGAGCTGGATCTGCTCCTCTCACTAAAATACTGCGAGGGGCTTGGCCAAGGTCCTTATTCTCGCTGAAAGAACCCAACTGATCTTAGAGTAGAAACAAGCGGTGTGCAGGGCACCAAGCAGGAGCTGGAGAAAGCGCTTAAAACAAGGATTTTTGTCTATTTTGTTTCCCACTCTACAACCACCTCCTTGCTACAACGGAAACACTCCAATATTTGTTAAATAAATGAGCTATTTTCTACCAGGAACTTTAATGTTCATACTAATTTTCATGAACTTTAGGAAAATAACATTGATTGCAAGAAGTCATTACTCATAAGATATACCATTAATTAACATTTTTAATGACCACATTAAAAGTACATAGTGATTGAAAAACATATCCTGATTTTAAGAAACATTAAAATGCAAGAAAAAGAGCTTTAGAATGGAGGACATATACCATATTAATATTATCAGCCTTTTTTATTACTCCTATTTGTAGTAAGTATTTCCCCCAATTTGTCCACTTTCTTAACTTTACGATTATGTAGTTGACCAATCATTTCATGAAGTTTCTTTCCATGCTTACGGACCCCCCATTCCCACCCATGCAGAGACATGGTAATTTTGTTCTAGTTTATGGGTTCATTTGCAGACTTAGCTTGTTAATCCTCCTGGAACTTACGCTGTGAGCTATGGCTTAAATTAATTTTCTCAAAATAGTGTATTTCTTCAAAACCAGTTTGAATAATACACCCACTGCCCATTTATTTGGGATGTCTTCTTATCAGTCATTAGTTCTTACATGACCTGCAGTCACCTGTCATTTGTCTCTGTCTGTCTCAATGTGCTTACCCTGTTTTTCTTCACAGATGTTCATTACCTGACATTATATTGTGTGTTTGTTTGTTATTTGTCTTATTGTCTGTCTTCTCCATTTGGATGTAAGCTCTGGGGCACAGAGAACTGTGTCTGGTTTATACTACACCCCCTGACCTACAACATGATAGGGGATCACATGACCACTCTCTGACAGAATGAAATAAAACATACACAAGCAGTATAAATGTTTACGGTGGCAGGTGAAGAAATGAAATATACTAATGAGCCAAGAACTCCTTAGAAGACCTTACTCAGATGGACTAAACAAGGAAACCCCTCCAAGGAGGTGATATTTGAGCTGAGTCCTGAGAATAAGAATGAACCAGTTGAATGAAGAGCTGGAGGAAGGCAGGAGGGCTTCATGATTTAAGGAACAGAAGGGAGGCCAGTAAGAGAAATAGAGGGGGACAAGGTGAGTTTGGAAAAGTAGGCCATGCTGAGGTCGTTCCAGGTCACGGTGAAATTTGTGTGTTTTGTTCTAGGAGCAGTGGAAAGCCATTAAAGGGTCTGAGCAGAGGGGGGACAGAGGCTCACACTGGCTGGGAGGATAAGAGTAGACTGCAGAGAAAAGAGCAGAAGCAGGAAGTCCAGAGTATTGTGGTCACCAAGTAGGGAAAGGCGCTGGCTGGACCAGGGTAGGGTAGTGGAGACAAAGAGAAATAGGTTGCTTCGGAGGAAGAATGGATGTAGTGCTGGACTACATGGTGGGCATGAAGAAAAGGGAGAAACCAAAGATGACTTTTTAATATTTTTGGCTTGAGCCACAGGTCAAATGGTGTACCTGTTGACTGAGATAAGGACACTGGGTAGGGAAGATTTGGGAAGAAAAGGCAAGAACTCCTTTTGGGAGCCCCCTGTGGAGTCTGAGCTGCCCACTGAATTCCAATAGAGAAGCCAAGTATGAGAGTTGGCTACACAAGTCCAAGGGAGGGGTCTGAGCTATGGATAATGCATCTGGAGGTCATCAGCGTATAGATGGGATTGAAAGGCAGGAGATAAATGAGATCATCTAGACAGAATACAGAAAGAAAGGAGTCTAAAATTCAGCCCTGTAGCACTCTAGAAAGAAACTGAGACACCTTAAGGATGTGACAAGCCTTCCATGTTACATCCATGTTATAACTATGCTGTAGCTCAGCATTAATGTGCTAGCTTGACCCCCGAACATGGCTGCATCTCTCACCAAGACCGGAAAGATCAGCTGCTGGGGCTAGAAAGGAGGAAGAGCTACCATACTGAAAGTCAGCTAAAGAAGTGTCTCAGATGTCACTGGAATGAATTAGGCCTTGCTCAGAATTCTGTCCCCAAACAGGCATAGGTACAGAGGTTCACCTGCTGTACAAAGGCAAGTTTCTAGACATTCATGAGCCTCTGGAAGGGAAGACATGTTGGATGAGGGCCAGGTCTGACAGCACCCCAACCACTGTAAATATGGAGCTGCCCTTCCCTCACAGCTGGGTCTGCTCCCAGAGGGGATGGGATGGACCCTTGCTCACACTCAGATCAGTGTTCTCTATGCTGTGGACTCTCAGCAGTGTGGAACACCAGACTTAAAAACATACCTGGGTCCTGCATGCCTTAGTATCTCCTAGTGTCTGCCCAGTTCATGATGTCCTGTTATACGACTTGCCCCCCAGAAAGTTAGCAAATGACAGGGTACTAAAACATAAAATAACAAACAAACAAACAAACAAAAACACAACCTCCAGGGAAATGGCTAACAAATTCCACATGTGCTCTCTCTGGTATGAATGATCCTAGACCCATTCAACCCTCAAAGAGATCCTGACACTTTAACCCAGGGCCCTGGAAAGCAGGAACACGTCTGAACTGCAGACAGAGAATCTTCAGACCAAGAGTCACCAACTCACCTCATGCCACTGTTAATAGCAAGCCTTCCTTGTTAGCTGGGAAGAATGGAGTGCCCCCTGGGGAACGGGCACAGGAGGTGACTCCACCTCCCTCTGGTGGACACGCTCTCTATGCTAATCTCCATCAGTCCTGCCACTCTCTCGACTCCTCCACCTTGTCTATCTTGGCTCCTCCTGTCTGTCCTTCCTTACTACTCTAACCTACACTTCATGATCATTCCTTTAACCCCATGTGTCAATACCCACAACTTCTTATCTGAAAATCTATGACCTTGGAGTCAGCAAATCATTCACCTACTCCACTCATCAATATTTACAGACCTCTGCTTGGGCTTTGAGAGCAGCTGGACCCAAACATGCAATACAGACAACGGCCACTACACACTCGTTGTCTCCATCCCCAGCTGGGCTGCTAGCTGCTCCCTTACCCTTCCATCTTTTCCATTTTCTTCCCTCAACAATCCCTCTTACTCAGCAGATAAACTCACCTCTTACTTCCTCTGGAATATGAAATCCATCAGGTGGGAAGTCAGTTTCTTGTTGCTTCTCTCCCTAAAATAAACCTCAACAAAACACACCTGCCCCCAACCCGTCCTCACCTCCTGTCTTCTCTTCCAATGGAAAGAGCAGTCTCGCCAGGGCGAGTACGGGGCTGTCTACCTGGGTCCTTGCATTTGTACCCCTCCAACCTCGCCAGGAACCTTGTCACGAGCCATCACCTTCCTCTGCTGCTCATCTGCTTTTTGCTGCTTGCTTGACTCCTTCCCAACATTTACACACACATAAATCTCTTGCATATTAAAAATAAACCTGCTCGTGACTCATCTCTTCCTCTAGTTACCACCCTTTTTCTCACCTTCCTTCTCATCCTTTGCACTTTCCCCCCCATTTACTCCTCAACCTGTTAGAATAGCAGCTCCAAAAGTGCAGGGACCTGGCCAGGATCCCTGGAACTACAGCTGTACCACGGTCTGGTCATATCACAGGTGGTCAACATAAGTAACTTGTTGAATGAAAACACTGAGTTCTGCCTTCTGTCTTCCTCTCCCCAACATGCACTCTTCTTGCTAAACCAAATGGGCTCTTGTCTGTCCTCAACTGTCCGACCCCCAGCAGATCTGACCCTGTTGGCCACTGCTTCTTTGGAACACCTTTGCCCCTGGTTATGACACTGAGGTTTCTGGGGTTTTCTCCTATCTCTTCTGCGTCAGCTCTTTCTCCTTGATGCTTTCTCTTTCTTTGTCTCTTTAATATCAGTGTTCCCAGGAGGCTGTCTGGGCCCTCTCTTCTCACTTCCCTTCTCGCTCCCCACTCCCTCCCACAACTTCAATTACTTTCTGTTTGCTCAGCATTCTCAGATCTACCACTCCAGATTTCTCAGACTTTCCTTGAGCTCCAAATCCACGTATTTCCATCTGAATGGCCATGGGCACCTCACCTCTGCGTTTCCAAAACTGAGTTCACCCACTAGGCTCCTGACTTTTCTCTTGAGTTCCATTTGCAAGAATGCATCCAGCGTTCCTACCCACAAGCCTGAGGATCTCCCTGAATGTCTTTTATGCTCACATCCACAGATTTCTTGGTCCAATTCATACTTCTAGTTATACTTGAATCTGTCCAGTTCTCTCTAGCCCCACTGCCATGTCTTGGATCAGGTCACCAATGGTCCTCTTGTCCCCAAGTCCTCCTCCACACCGTGGTAAAATCACAAAAATCCAAATGCCGAACAGTGCATCCAAGGCACTTCAGGGCTGCCTGTGCTCACAGAACGTGGGCTCCATGAATGTTGCTCTAAGACTCGCTAACACAGTCTGGTACATGGTCAGTCGGCACCCAATAAACATTTGTGCAAGGAGCGAACAATTGCAAAAGCCATTTGTGATCTGATCTTGCTGTCTCTTTGTTCTCAACTCTCTACACTTGCCCTTGT
The DNA here is from genome assembly GCA_007922815.1 of Macrotus californicus. Classification (NCBI taxonomy): domain Eukaryota; kingdom Metazoa; phylum Chordata; class Mammalia; order Chiroptera; family Phyllostomidae; genus Macrotus; species Macrotus californicus. The sequence goes on from VMDR010001230.1 coordinate 112,830, forward strand.
GTTGTTATTTATTTTTTTATGAAATAATTTACTTTGAAGAAAATTTGAATTTCTATCTTGCTAAATTGGTTTTAAATTTACTCATAACCTTTTCTTTAAGTTTCTCTGCAAGCGATCTCCTTTTAGTAGCGCTGGTCTCTCCTCTGCTGTCATGTCTGGTCTCTCTGTCATTTCTTCTATCTTCCCTGCAGGGTTTCCCTTCTGTTCCGAATTTTGCATCGACTGAGTCCTCATATCCTTTCTCATGGACGTCGACTTAGAGTGTTGTGCAAAATGTCCACCATCCCCTTGGGAATTACTCATTACTGCAGTCTCATTACCCCGCACTGGGGGCTCTTCTGTTTTAGCCTCTGATAGCTGATTTTTTTCTCTTCCTTTCTTCTTCCTGGTCATATTTTTCTAAGAGCTTCCCTCAGGATTTTCATCTCTTCCTGTTCAAGATCACTGACCACATCAGAACCATCTGTTAAGCAGCCAGGTAATCATACACCTTTTCTCCTCTGAATCATTCGAATGGCTTACAGCTGCACTGCAGTGTTTTTCTGGACCATGACTGCTTTAAAGATAGGAAAATCTTCCGCAGCCAATGGCTGCACAGTGATCTGTGGCGTAGGGTCTTTGCGAGGGAAGAAGCGCATGCTTCTTGAAATGGATCTTCATTAATTCCAACTTCTTTGAGGTAACTTTCTAATAGCATTTCAGCTAGTTCTTTGTATTTCTGATGAATCTCTGTATAGGTAACTTGCTTTCTTCTTCATCATCAACAACTTCACATTTCTGCTCCACAAAGTCCAAGATGGGGATGGACCAGTCCGGGCCTCACAGGAACCCCTCGATGCTCCCCACCACCCATTCTACCTCATCTTCTTCCACAGCCATCTCGCACCAGTGGAGCTCTGTGGAAACGTAAGCCAGATCCCCGGAGCCAACCAAGGCCTTTCAGTCACAGGGAGTCGAGAACGAATTGGTGACGAGTTGCTCCCGTCATCGCCCTGCCACCTGAGCTGTGTGTTTCAGGAGGCCTCAACTGTTAGCAGTTTTCTGGATACACCATGTTCTCTCGTGTCTAAAGGCCATTGCTTAAGCTCTTTTCTCAGCACAGAACCACCTTTACCCCGGTCCCCACCCCATTCACCTGATAAACTCCTCTCAGTTTAGGAATCACACTTTCTGGGAAGCTGTCTCCTCCGCCTGGCCCTTGCTCGGTGCTCTACAGCCTGCAGGGACCCTAGACCCCATCCCTGTGCTCAGCAGGTACACTGCGGTTGCCTGTTTACTTGACCCTCCTCTCACCAGGCTGCCTGAGGCAGGGATTGGCTTACTTGTCACCAGTGTTCCTCCATCTACTCAGCACACTGCCTGCCACATAGTGAAAAATCAGTACGTGAACGAATGAATGTGTTAACTGTAACATACAGCTTATATCCGGTGACCAATCTGGTATCTTATATCTGGTAAATAAAATCTCCAGCTGCAGGTTTGGTTTTCTGGGTAAATAAACCTATGTTTGGTAGGATGTATGTATGTCACATATGCAATAGCACTGTACACATTCTTGGAGTTTTGATACTTTCTGAAGAGATAGGCAAGGCCTTCCACTGGTATTTCCACTGTCACGCTGGGCACCCAGTGCGTATCGGCTAAAGGTTGGCTGCTCAACTGCAGACACACAGACATAAATAGAATGGAATACTGGGGCCACATGATTAGCCTCTTAGGTGTAAGGCTTAAGCAAAGTTTTTTTTTTAACTCTCTTTTTTTCATGTCCTTTGGATGTCCACTTGGATATGGGACAAACTGTTCCTCTATGGAGTCAAATGCTGCAACAGAAGTTAGCTGCTGACAGAAGGAAATAAGGAGTTTAGATTCAAAGGGTGAGAGAACCTTCCCTGTGCTGATCCTGGAGAGGCAGAGAGAGCCCAGCTGAGAGCTTAGTGCGCCGCTGACAGGGACGCAGGGTGGCGGGGCCCAGCTTCTGGAAGATGGGCTTGTTGGGGCAATGGGACGGCCACACCATTCAGGGAGTGTCAAGGGCCGCAGGACCCTGACTTTGTAGCTGATATTTATGGCCACATGGTAAAAAAATGGATCATGTTGATAGGAAAGAAATATGACTGTGAAAATTCTAGTATACTTTAAAAATGGCTTTTCAAATTCTTCCACGAAAAGGTGATAAGCTGGAAACTGGTACTGTTCCCTAAAATAGCAAGACATTATTACATGAAATGCGAGAAGTCCTTCTTTTTTACTTTTAGTAAGATGAACACTTCCTTTACTTGCCTCATCCTGGATCAGGAAAACCAATGGGACACAGGGCTGGGTATGATTCTGTCTCGTTAGACTGCCATCTAATCCCTTTGATAAAAGACTGCTGTCTATAGCTTCAACATAGAGCATACTCACTATTGTCTCAGATGACATATAGTCTAAAAATCCTTCTCAAAACCAAGATGCTTAGAAAATTCACATTTATAGAAGTGGGGAATCCAGTGGGCAAAGTGGGCTGTGGAGACAGCTTCTTCCGTAGACATGGCTGATCACCACTTTGGATCTCAGTCCTCTCCAGGAGCCCGGGTGCCCGTAATTTTCCACTGTTATTGTTCTGTTTGTCTGTGTTTTAAAAAGTGGTTTGGGTTAAATTAGATCATTTGTCTTCCCGGTAGTTTTCCAGCCATGCTTTATTTTCTCAAGGATCCATATTGCTCTAAATGAGACACCCCCACTCTGGTTAGCTGGAGCTCCAGCCAAGAACCTGACACCCACACATGAGGTTGTGGTTTAAAGGGAGGGGCAGCCAAATGGAGCCTGGTCCCCGCAGCAGTCAAGTCACTGCTCTGTGGAGCGGTGTCCGTATTTAGTGCTTCCTGAAGACCCTGTGACAGCATAGGGCATGTCCAAAACATGACACTGTTTTAATCTGGAGAGGAGTTTCTATAAAGAACAGATAAACTACAAAACAGGTATGGAGTTTGGCTAACTCAGTTTCTCCTGGGGGTTTCTTCAGTATTTCAGGGGAAATAAAAAACATTATATTTTTGACCTCATAATCTGGAAAGTTTGTTAAATATATTATAGTGTCATAGGATCCTCACTGAATTCTCTGGATCTTTCATTTAAATATAAAGCTTATTCACCTACATTTAACTTTAATTCAAGATGGTGGGAGACTCAACAGCGAAGAAATATTACTATGAAAATTTTAGTGTACTTTAAAAAACCCCAAGATTCCTGTGCCATTCAAGCATCTTTATGTATTCTTCATTTTGAGCTCACATCTTTATCACAGAAATGCCCATATTTCCTACCAATTATTTTTATACCTATAAAGTTATATGGTCCCCAAATGACAATATTGCTTGGTTAATGTCTCAGGATTACCCCCATTCCACTTCAGAACTGAGTTTAAAATGCTTTTATGTTAAAAAAAACAACACAGCAACTCCATGAAAAATTGTCTGGATAAAAGATTAACTCTGAGATCTGGGGAGCTTTTCTTTTGCTAAATTTCCATAACTTTTTCTTTGCCTACATACTTAGATACTCCTTCCCATGCTGAGTAAAAGTTTGTTTTTTTCTGATTACTCTAGCGCCTCAAATTTAGCTGCAGATCTCCAAGCACTTCAAAAGTGCCACCCTGTCTTTGGCTTAACTGTAGCATTCAACCGTGTCATCTATCGCCTTCTATCAATGTTTCTAAGGCATCTATACTAACAGAAGCAAAAGGGGATGCCTATTTGCACCTGGACCTTATGAAACCCAATAAGCACAATAATGATGGTGATGAAAATATCTTAGCAGCTAACATTGACTGAGTGCTTGCTCTGTGACAGATGCCATCTGTGAGGCAGGTCCTACAATCTCCCAGCTTACTGGTGGGAAAGCAGGCGCATGGAGACACTAAGTCACTTTGCCTAGGGTGACACAGGAATCCAGACACCCTGACGGTCTTTGGATCCTAACCATCACTCTCTTCTGCTGCAGCCAAGCCCTCCTTCCACTCGGATTCGGATGTCACACTTAGTGCCAACTGCTTACTTTAAACAGAGAGAATTAGCTGACCAGATCTAAGAGAACTTTCGGATACAGATAATTTTTATAAAAAATCCCTAAAGGTCTGATGTGAAAATTATTTTTTCAACAGTAATGAGAGTAAGCACTACAACTATAAATGCAGAAGGTAAAGGGAGTGAGACTGAAGTCATCATGTGTGAACCACGAGAAGAAAATGGGAATACAAGAAATCAGGTCACTTGTGCTCGGCAATCAACACCTCACAGCAGGGGAGCAGTACAAACCTGTGACCACAGTGCCACAGGGGCAGCCGTTTAAAGGTCAGGTACCTGTTCCAACACTGCCAGTGCAGCAGGACTGCTCAGGGGTTCTTTACAGTGCACAAGAATGTTTGTGAGCTTCTTTTACACCCGCTATAACGCATCATCCCCGCATCTACAACTTGCCCCCAATGTTTTTTCACTTTTTAGCTGTGGAATTCATTTATTTTTGCGAGGGGTTCAGCTGTGACTCACCGCTGGTACTTATTTGACCCACATCAAGCTTTCTGAAATATTTCCAGGGGTCTGTTGAACTGATTGGTTTTAGGAGGCTGGTGCAAGAGAGTAAAAATTAGTCATTATATAGGTTAGTCCATCTGGTCCATAGCTGTTCTATACCAGTGACCTACACACACATGCACAGACTTGTACACAACACACCCCCCTAGAAAGGAATCCCAGTAAAATGCAAACAGACAACGTTTAATGTGACAGAGCTGTCTCCGCTGTTGGCTTTGCTGTGTGCAGAGCCTCCAGGGAAGTCCCTGTGAGTGCCTGGGAAGGGCGTGTGTCAGAGCAGCACCACTACCATCAAGGCTCTAGTGATCCCAAACGCAGGAAGATTGGCCATGTCCCCGCTGACAGCTGCACAGTAACTGTGGTACCACTTGACTCCAGAAAGATCTCCTGGTGCAGCCCAGCCCTCTTTCAGGGGCTCCAGGACTCTGTGTGAAATCTTACATGGGTGGTGGGCTTGGGTTTTCCCTTAGCTCCTGCTGTCTCTCTCTGATAGCTGAAGGCTAATGCAGTTGTGCTGGTACAAACTGAGAACAGATTGTGAAGTTGCCTCAAAACACCCACTGCTCAGACGCGGTTATCTAAGCCTGTGAAAGTCATGTGGGAGTTCCACTCCGGGCGGGCACTACAAAGCAGAAAGGACTCCCGTGCAGCACTAGCACTAAATCTTACCAGTCAACACTGAAATTGTTATTTTAAAGCATTGTAGGAAAAGATTAATAAAATGAGTATGGGAGTAACTTTAATACAATTCCTTACTTTGTGTTTATTATTTAATAGTACTGTGCTGAGGGAAAAAAGAGAAGCCCGTTTTCTCTGTTTGTTTCTGATGGCACAGTCTGTGCCTCATTAAGTTAATAAACTTATTAGACCAATATTAGAGTAATAAACTGCCTCTCTCCCACTATAAAGGACAAAACTATAAAATTCTTGGGAATAACTTCAACAAGGAGTAGTGTTCCAAAATAAAGAAAACCACAGAATTTTCTCGAAGTCTGTAAAATAAGACCTGAATAAATGGAGAGGCTAACTGTGTCTCTTGATGAGAAGATCTCATGTTGATAAGTAGATCAGGGACCCTTCTGAATTCACCTGTAGGCTTAGTGGACTTTAATAAAAATGCTGGTGATTTGAGTTCTCATTTAGATCTGGCTAAAATGATTTTCAATTTTATATGGGAGGATAACCAAAAAAAAATGTGATAAAGGAGTAAAAAAAGGGGAGCTTCCTTTGCCAGGTATTAAAAGTTACTAAGAGAAGGTGACTCACACAAGAGGAAATGCTAATGGGTGGAAAGATGCCTGGCCACATGAGCAGTTGAGGAAATAAAATGGAAACAAGACTGCCATCGGATTAAGAAAATGAAAATGACTGATGAAATCCAGTGGTGGTCAGGAAAAAGCTCAATGGGGAATCCCATACTGCACTGACTAGAGCGTAAACTGCTATAATTTTGCCACAAATATGTCAAGAGGTACTAAAATTAGAAATGTCCCAACTCCTTGACCCAGTAAAGAAAAAATGGTTAACTTTACATACACATTCATATTGTTTTACTAGGAAGAGCACCTGTTACTTTTTTAGTTTAAAATGAAAAAGGCAACATCTTTAGTATAGGGAACCTATCTGCATGGAATGCCAAATGTAGCCCAGCTCTGTTCTGAAAGTAGACAGATGCGTGTTCAGCACACAGGAAGCAAACCCACGGATCGGTTCTCCTGTGGGGAATCAGGCCTGCATTGTACCTAGGCCACTTATGAGACTTGTTCTTGCTAAAAAAACTCCCTCGACTGGAATTGAGGCAGAAGAGGTTTACTGTGATCTGCTCTAAACTTCCCAAGTATGAGTGTAACCAGTTCAGCCACTTTTCCCCTTTACATTTGCAAATGACCTTTCTCTCTCTCTCTCTTTTTTTTTTTTTGACCTTTCTCTTTGAAGTAATTGGCAACATTCTTTCCTTTTGTTATCTCTAAAAGGTAACCACCTAAAGTGAACCTGTGCATAGTAGATGAGGGCCATTCTTGATGTAATGTACCTAGAATGTCAATAAAAGCCTGTCCAGGCTGGGGTCGGGGTCCTCTCTTTCTCACTTAGAGAGTGGACACGCTGCCCCTTTTTCTTCACTGGATTTCTTTAGTCTGTGTGAATTTGTTCATTGTTTGTTTTAGCCATAGCATAAACATCCTGGATTCTGGAGGCGGAGTCCACATCACTTTAGTATACTACTTTTTACTCATTTTGATCAATCATAATTAAATTGAATAATCAAAATAAATGAAATGCCTAATTCTTACCGTGCAAAGCCAGGTATCCGCCCCACAAGGCAAAAGTTGCTATGTTACTGGCACACTTTTAGCAGTGACCTGGGATGAGACCTCTTAGAAGAATTCCCTCTGTTCCTCTCACTCGAAATACGCTATGATTTCCAATGGTTTAAAAAACAAGGCTGAATACTACAAGCTATGTGCTAACCAAAAAACAGTTACAAAATCTCGATCTTTGGGCATGAAAAAAGAAGAATCTTCTTTCTTTTAACACTCCCTCCTGACGCTGCTTATTTAGGGTGATTTCTACCTTTTTTTGACTTTGGCACCTAAATCACGATTTGTTTACAAAGAGGTAAAACAGATAGAGTACTCTAATGCAGTCTGACTAGAGCATAAAGGCATTTAACCCGTCTGCAGGGGCTTCCCAGAGTCCTCTTAACTTTCAGGCTGTCTATGCCTCCCCTGAATTCAATCACTGTGCAATCTCTTACCCCAGCTGAAGTGCCAGCATCTTCCTTGTCCCTTTGGTCCATCTTCTGAGATCAAGGTCAAGTCTTGACCTTGCCTCAGCCACATGACTACACCTGTCACAGGTCATCAATTATTTATTCATAGCACTATTTATTCAAATGTGATGGCCTGGCATCATGCTCTTTATTGACCAATGAACATGATTCAGTGGTCAAACAGGGCGAATGTTAACCTTGAATGGCACCACGTCATGCACAGTAGTTAATAAAAGGCATGGTGCCAGGCCAATATTACATATTCCCTAAGTATATTTGCGTCTTTCTTTATGTCCCTCGCAAATCTTAGAACTAGGGGCTTGTATGAATAGTTACTCACTGATTAGCTGTCGTAAAGAGCAGGGCAGTTTTGCATGACAAGGAGGAGGCCAGATTTAAGGAGCTGAAGATGGAAAAAGTGGTGGGCGGGGGAAAACGGCATAAAGGCTGAGGAGACCCAGGGAGCAGGGCTACCAGTGGGACAGGTGCTGAAATGTAAACACAACAGTACAGCTATTCAAATTGTATAGCCAAGACAATAATTCTAATTGATCAAAGTGGGTGCAACGGGAACTGCTGAACAAAGGTACATGGAATGTGCCCTAAATATCTGTGCAAAAGAAAAAAAATGTAGCTTGGGTTCTCTGGGTGTAACGACATCTAAACTCATTTGGCATTATCTATACCAGCATTTATATGAGAATTTAAGAACCACTCCAACCTCAGTGTTGGAATTGTTTTACCAAGCCTTACTCCTGAGCTTCCTTATGGGCTACATACATTTTTAAAGAGGCAAATTTAATATCCCCACAACACATTTCAGGTACCCTAAACTTATATTGTGTTTTTAGAGTAGCAGTGATTTAAAAAGCCCCCTTTTGAGAAATTCTTTGAAAAGTTCAGTATTTTGGCTTTGTAAACTCTCCTTAACACTAAAGAATAAACCAAAGTAAACATTTATTCCTATTTCACTGAGAGTAAAAGGGAATCTTCAAAGGTTATTTGTTAAGTTTCTAAATGGCAAAGTGCAGGCTTTTAAAATTGCACTTTAAGGATATAAACAATGGTAATTGTGGACTTTGAATAGTAAATAGATTTTTCTCATTGTGTCAAGTTAAATCTCTGACAGTAAAAATCAACCTGTTTTAAAATAAGCTTTATGATGCCTGTCAATTGCTCAACACAGAAAATGATGTTTCCTCACAAGTTAAAATGCATTAAGATGTTCCCCTTGGTCTTTCTAGAAGACCCTTTCTACAGAACAAAAGATACTTTTCTATAATTACTCACTTCTAAGTGAAGATTAAAGTATATGAAATGGAGAAAATATGACATAAACTATTATATCATGTAATTTCTAACCCTCTGAAACACTTACAAATTCAAGATTCATCCCATATGACGGTACTACATGTTTTCTTGGCTGATGCAAAAATTGAAGAAGTCAAAGAGAAAAACACCGATTGGGGAAAAACAGGAAGTCCCAACTTTGAAAAACACTCATTCTACCTTCTATGTGAACCACAAAAAGATTAGACAAACTAAGTGTTTGTTGACATTGGCTGTAAATTTTGAAAAGGAATAGACCTTAAAAATATATCTGGAAGGAGATTCAAATTCCTTTTTCACTGGTTCTTTTCTATTTCTTTCTTTTTGTAAATATATTTTAGAGGAACTGCTAAGTAGAAATCTAAAATTATGTTCACATTCCTCCCTGTATAGATGGGCAGAGTTGTAGGAAGCTCCACTGTTGCCAAGTGTACCCTCTTAAGCAGGTATCTGGGTCTGTGCTGGGCTTTTTGTCTCATTAACATTTTTCATTTAATCCTCTGAAAACCCAGCAAGGCAGGGAGTCTCAGCTCTTGTGGAAGATGGGGAGATGAGGCTCACAGAGAAAAACAGAGCTATTAGAGGCAGGGTTGGGACTCTGGCCTCTGATTCCAGCAGAGGGCCCTGGAAGGCAGCTGGGCCATCAGTTCAGACCTGAGCTTCCCCACATACTGGCTGTGTGACCTTGCGCACATGGCTAGCCTCTCTGAGATTCAGGATCCTTACCAGAATAGGAAGGCTCATCCAAATCTGTCCCCTGTAGAGTTAACTAAGATTATGTGTGTGGAAGTTCTTAGCACCAAAGGAGGCATGTCACAACCCTCTCTCCCTCCCCCATTAGAAGACTGGAGATACAATGTGAGGGTGTGAGTCCCTGACCTAGACCACTGTCCCTGACCCACCAGGGCTTCAGGATGCATCTTTGGTTCAGGACAGACTAAAAATTAGTCCTGGAGACCTGTTGGCAGTTGTAAATATCTTCTGAAATTTACTTGATTTTTAGAGTAGCCTCAGCCAGTGGAGTAATTCAAGGCAAAGATAACTTCCTTGATCCATGGGGTCACACCCACTTGGCCCCTTAGGGTGGTGGTGGGGACTGTGAAGGACCCTAAGTCTGGGTGATGGATGAGCTCTAGAAGTGACCATGGTGACTCAAACTGCCTGAAGTTTATGACTCTCCAGTTGGTAGGGAAAAGAGGGGAGCAAGAAAATAGACACCTATGGTAGCTGCTTTGCGATTTCCAAAAAAAATGCAAAGATAGAGCTTCAATGAAGTAGTTCCAAAAGCACCTTCTATCTACACCATGTCCCGCTGCTGCCTAGCCAGGCTCCTCCAACCCTAATAACCCCGGCCTTCCCCTCATTTTCTTTTTATAAGCATGGTTCCCTTGCTTAAAAAATTCAGTCTTATGGTCAAAAGCAGTAGTAGCTAAGCAAAAATCAAGCAAACTTCTCATTACTCAATATTTGTCCTCATTAATCTGACAGCTTTAGAAGGAAATGTGCACAGCATGTTCAGTGTACATTTCAAAAGCAGCTTGCAGTAACCCCTCATTAATTCAAAAATCTACCCTGGCCTCTGGGATCATGGAGAGTCTGCTGGAAGGAGAGTCAGGGGGCTGGACAGGGGGTGAAGGTGGGGTCACGTGATCCCAGGCTGGGGAATTCAGATGGGCTGTGTAGGCAATAGGAAAGACCTGGAGCGTGTGAATGCAGAGTTTATGAAGGCTGGTATGGTAGGAATATGTGTAATGGACTAAAATGACAAGGATATAGTGTCAGAAAACCCCCTCTTGCCACAGCAACCCAGGGAAGAGGTGTGGAGGCCAGGACCCATGGTATTGGTGGCAGGAGAGAAAGTTGGGAGCCACTGTTTATTCTGATGCAAGAAATAAAGTCTGTTTCTCATCTGCCTGGAACACCCCACTCCTGAGTCAGTCTCCCTGAGGGTGGGGCCTGCATCTAGGCCATCACGCACCATCGGTGAAGGGAAGAGCCATTTCAGGTTGTCTGGCTGAGGAGCAGTAGGGGTGTCGCTGCCTGAAACAGGCTACCCAAGACGCAAGCTAAAAACACTACCTGGGACTATCCATTCTCCACGTCATATAAAATAAAAATAAAACAATACTTTGTTACAACGAAGCCTAAAATAAGAGAGAGGTGAACTTCCTGTCTAAGTTTAAAGAGGAATACAAACCACAGGGAAGGAAGTCTGGCCAGAGCCAAGCTGTCTCAGACTCCGTGAGCCTTGACCCTGGCATCTCAGGATCCCAGACATAAAAAATGTTCAGGGGGTGTTGTGAGTTGCTGTAGACTATACTTCTGTCCCTCAGTCAGGCACACCCTGTGCGCACAGAAAGTTCACAGGACCCTGTTGACACCTGGGTCATGCACGCCGCAGACCTAATCACTAAGTGCCCCTGGCCTCTGGTGGCTTTGTCCTGAGATGCTGTGCCAGTGCAAACTGGCAGCCTGCTAAGGATTGCGGCGTCAGGGCCAAGGAGACCACCTGGTAGCACAGTTCCCTAAAAGGGAGAGCAGGCTAAGTGGTCTGAGGTGCACAGGGATCAAGAGGCAGAGGAAAGGGCCAGGTGGCCAGAGCCAGACTGATAGCATCAGAGGACACAGAGTAAGATGGTCGGACAGGCGACAGCATGAAGGGACCCACTGTTCTTGCCTTCACTGTGCCTGCTCCTCACCTGAGACACCCAATCCCAAGTGAGTCTGCCCTGGAAGTTTGCTGGTGAAGGGCCAGCGGCCTTTTTAGCTGGGTGGTCTCGGGAAGAAAGCAAGCAGGGCCCTGGCAGCGGCAGTTTCCTGCCCTGTTTGCTCTCTGGTGGGGCAGTAACCCGCTCCCTCTTCATCTGCTATCACTGCTTTTCTTTGCTGCTGATTGTTGAACAATGAATGGGCTGTCCACCCACTGGGGGAAAAATGCGTTTCTCTAAGTGCAAGAAGTCCTGTTAACCAATGATGCATTTGCTTCTGCAAAGCAAACGTGTTTGCTAAGCTGACACTTATCTGATGGCAAGCTGCTGTTGGGATAAACAGAAATATCACCAGGATCTGTTTACACTGGTGAGAACCAGATCCCGTGGGATGGCCACAGAGTCAGGGAAACTGCATAGCTCTGTTCTCTGAAGCTAAAGATAACGTGGTGTGTGGACTCTGGGAAGTCCTAACAGTTTCGGGCAGCAAAGCATTGTTGGGAAGTGTGCTGGGAAACCAGCCTGTTCTGGGGCAGCAGGACCTATTTTCAAAGGACACTTATTTTAGCCACAGTGGATGAAGACCTGGAAAATGTTGAATTACTGAAGCTGGAAGTGTAACCTGCAGTTTCCTGTGTGCTCTGCCCTGACTGTGAATGCACGGTGCAGCTGCAGGCAGACGCAAGGAAAGGAGGCAGCGGAATAGCAAGGGAGCAGCCCTGACTGTGAACTGAATAAGTTCACAGGGCTTTTGGGGGGTGTTCCAGTTAAGTGCCCTTTCTCTCCCTCTCCTTTCCTCTTTCTCACCTTACTTCCTTAATCCTATTGCTTACTGCTAGATCGGGTTACAGATACATTTCCCCAGGCTTACTAACTGCTTTGTGAATGTGCTGTGGTTAAAAGCTGAGATCACTTCTTAAGGTACAGTTTAATTATTTTCCCATGGAGATGATAAGCACAATGTGCAAATATTAGAACTTGCTACAACTCATATTATAAGCTTGTATTTTAACAGACATGGCCTTAAATTCTGCACACCAAGATTTAGAACTGACTGGTCTTCTTGGACTAGGGTTAAGGCTGCATTTAGCACTATATTGCTCGAGGACTTTGAAGAAATGCATTATTTTTGTGTTTGCTTCAGCAGAGGATGAGCAATGGAAATAGAATTCCCTTTGTGTTTTGGGAGGTACGATCTTGGGTTTTGTTTGCTGGGCTGTGTACATTCCAGGGTAATGGAACTAAAAGGCACTGCATAGAAACAGTGTGTGCTCCAGGCAACTTGGCTGAGTGACACCAAAACACCTGGTCCCAGGTCTGGTCCAAAACTGCTCCACTGCCCTCACTCACCACAGGCTGCTGCAAGCAGCTGCTCTCCTCTGAAGCTGGATTTTTCCTGTTTGTGCACAGAAACTTTCACCATTTTCCCTGTGCCACGCTAACGACAACACGAAATTTGGTTTGGAGCCCCTACCACTGAACATCCAAATGCATCAGCTACAGGAGGGAGAGAGAAACTGACCTTCAATGACAGTAAAATCCAATCATGACCTGGTAAGTGCTGGGGTTCCCTATTTGACAGACAGCATTTCTGCATTAACAAAGAAACAACGACAAAAAACACAGATGCAGCTTTTCTCTTAAATGAGAGGAATCCCCTTAATGATACTTTGTGGTTCTTAAACTCACTTTCAGCGAAAATATGTCCAAAATCATGTGAAACTCATTAATAAGATATAAAAAAACCAAGAAGGAAAGCACTGGATTTTTAAAGCAAACCCTCACCGTTTGCAAATGAGAACTGTGCAAGGGGTGATGCCAAAGCAGAAAATATATAAAAACACACATCCTGAGAGGAGCCCAGATACCATGAGCTGGTTAATGATTCCTTTTGCAACATGACACCTTTTAATTTTCCATTCCTTGGAGCCTTTTCTATTTAAAATGATATTGCACACATTTTCCTTGTCAAAGTGGACCGCAGCTGAAAAACATCTTTCTGATATGATATTTTTATTATGAAATTTGTATCTGTGCCTTTTGAATATAATTTGGTATACATATTTTAGAAAATTTAACAGACTCACTAGATTAAAAGTTGTTTTTTTTTAACCAGATCATTTCATTAACCTCCTTTCTTTATATAGGGCCCTATTAGGTGCCTTGTCAAAGTCTTTAAATTCTTTATGACCCTCCTGGAAACAAATTCCACTGCTTCCATTCTCTCCCTAGTGCCTAACCTGGTGATTACCAATACTGCTCTGAAATACCCTAGGTCTGGAAACTGATGAGCTCACTCAGTGCTTTGGAAGGCATGTTCTAGCAATACTGTTTCTTCCAGATGTTAATAGGTGCCAATGTATGCAAATAGGTGCCCTAGACATGCAAATAACGTTAGGACACAAAGTTAAACTTTTTTTTCTTAAGACAGAACTTCTCAATGACCTTATATGCCAATGTGTGTTATAAATCTCCAAGAGAACAATGGCATTCCCAAAAGTTTTTGCCTGCAGAACCCTGCCTTCGAGGAGCACGTAGCACTGCTGACTTTTCTGAATGAGATATATGCTTGCCAGGTGTGCGCAATGAATGCGGAAATGAAGATATAGTATAGTATGTTTACCTTTTGACAGCAGAATGAAGACTCATTATCAGCGCTCCCTGGTGATTCAAAGAGGGCGAGGCCATGAAGGGCGGAAGGAGCTTACTAGGATCTAGTTCCTTCTCTGGCTCAACAGGCCCTGGCCTACTAGAGAGGACACTGAGTCGCCTCGTGTGATTTCAGTGGCCTCTGAGGTCCTTTAATAATGGGATTCTCATCATCTTTGTATGACAGCCCAAGGAAGGTGGGGGTTATCAAGGTCCAGCACGTCTGAAGGTTTGTTTAGCCTTTCTTGCTGTATGTAGGTCTCTGTTCTGAGGTATCTAGTTTCATAGAATCTGTTTCATGCTTCTTTTAATTACCTTGTTGCTAGCTATTGATCTACACATTTCTTTTCTGTAGTAGACCGTGGCTCACATTCATGAGTTGACATGTTATCAAAGCAGGATGTATAAATAACTCTGTAGTGGTTTCAACCAACTGCAAGTATGTTCACCCTACCCTGTCCACCAGGAGTTAAGACAAGGCCTCAGACAGCATGCGCTGCTAGCTCTGTACCCAGGCGCGACCAGCTCCCTCCTTAACCTGCATCACTCCTCCCGACAGCCTCTGGCTCCGACCGCCTGTGTGTCTAAGTATTTTGATTAGCACCGACCTAGGTGTTTTGAGAAAATACATATAAATAAGAAGTAATTTTAGCTTGTTTAAAGTCTAGGTGGGGAGATATGGTATACTTATAAAACTAATACAATAGACATAGAGGTATATACACTCGGATGCAACGTTGTACCATAATTTCAGTTCTTCCACACTCTTGCCATTTCTGCATACTTATGTTTTAAAAACACTAACGGTACAAACTGCTGAATTCAACAGTTGTTGAAAAAAATTAAAACGTTAATCAGTTAAAAAGAATTATCCCCATGTAGCCCCTCTTCCCCCTCACTATGCTTCCCCACTCCTAAAAAAAAACAACAAAACTCCTAACAAACCCTCAAACAATATATTTGGGTGGGGGAAACAATTTACATAAGCCTATCGCTAGAACAGGGTTCAAACAGGGGACTTCAATGTTTTAAATGGAATCCTCGTCACAGTTTAATAATTTAATAAAACCATTGAATAATTATCTCGGAGTCCAACAGGACACCCCCTATGGCAGTGCCTGATGAGCGTTTGCTATTGTACCATCGTCATTTGTGCTAAGAACTGAACGAACCCTTTTCTCAGGATGTCAGGGGACACTCGCTGTGGCTGCGGCAGGAGGTCGTCCCCCTGCTAGGAAGGCAGAGACGACTCTGTAGCCCGTGAGGGACGGAAAGGGCAGATTCCTGTGTGTGTTGTTCTTGGAGGCCCTTCTCATGGGAATGGGCCGTGGTGGCTCTTCTACCACATGTGAGCTCTCTTTGGTCATTTCCAGTTTGAACTGTCCTCTTGCAACCTCTTGTAAGTATCAATGGGAAATGCGGAAGACACTGAATCCCTGAACACTGACAAACTGATGGCAGAGAAAGAAAAACAAAGCACCTTAGCACTGCGGAACTCTTTTACCTTAGGAAGCTCATGCGGTTTTAGATAGACAATTCTGAACGGTGCTGGTTGTCATGAGTTCAGAAGATACAGCTCGACTTTTAAAAATCTTCTATTCCTTTTTATTCCATGTGATGAAACGTTTCTCGTGCCCTTTCTTACTACTCCAGCATTAAATCAGCTACCAGAGGCACAGCTGCAGGATTATCCTCCAGGGTGTGCATGATATCCCTCCAATGTCATTGAGTCCTCACACGGAGTTCATGAGATTAAGGATTCTAACATTTCTTGGGCATTTTTCTATTGCCATTTCTTAACCTGAACCAGTTGTGAGAAAGGTAAGCTTATTAAAATATTTTCAATTTTGGTATGTGTATCTTTACATGTACCTGCACCAGGGTCATCTGCTTCAGATGATAAATCTCTAAAGAGCAGGCACTGTGACCCCCTAGGGTACATTCATGGCAAAACGGCACAGGTAAGGAGAAAGTCTGAAAGCTTTGATGAGCTGTGAATGCCTCATATCAGAAAGCTCGGGCTCCCACCCCCCTGCAGTTTTCTATTTCTTGAAATAAACTGGTCATAGGATGAAATGAGGCCTTTCTAGAGAGATGAAATGTGGGCCTGCACTGTTCAATTCTCATGCCTCTGAATAGCCCAGACTTGGGGCTTCTTGGATGAGAAGCCTCTAAAGAAAACTGAGGACCCACGGGAAGTCGGGTGGATGACTCAACAGGAGGCTCCTTCCTCTGAGTCAGCTCGGTCTCAATGTCACCCTAAGTGGGCACTGGGCTCCTGAAGCCAAAACAGAATCAAAATCTGAAACCAAACTTTTGGTCCCGAAGGAGCCTAAACAGGAAGTTAGTTTTTGGATGCCAGCTGAATCGCAGCCACAGACACGGGCTCTGTTTTCACTCTCTGGTGGCACTGCTGCCCCTGATTCTGCCTGGTCAGGGCTGGGCACCACGAACAGCGTCTGAACCCTGTCCAGGGGAGGCGGGGCGCCAGATGCAATTCTGAATTTCATGGGAGAAGAGAATAACTGTGATCAAAGCATGTAAATTACTAACTTTTAAAATGTAAGGTGGTAAAATGATGAGTGTCTTTGTACCTGACCGCTGGTAAGTCAGTCCGGGATTAATGTTCATTGATTTTGAGTTTAAAGTACTCAAGTGACAGAACTAATTACATTAAGCCATAAACTCACTGCCTGGCCATCTAGTCCAGTGTTTTCAGGTGTCAGGAATCTCATGACACCCAGAAACTGAAGAGACAGTTACAGGTTTAACTTCTACTTTCTGTGCCCTTGGAAGCCAGCACTTGTCTGTCCTTGGTGCCCTGACTTACTATTCCATGGTGAACTTTTTGTTCCTAAATTACAAAGTCTGCAAAAGGAAAAAAAAAAAAAAAGATTTCAGCCCCGACCAGTGTGGCTCAGTTGGTTAAGTACTGTTCAACAAAATGAAAAGCCACCAGTTCAATTCCTGGCCAGGGCACGTGGTTGTAGGTTCAGTCCCCACATGGGGCGCCTGCAAAGGGCCACCAATGGATGTTTTCCTCTCATACTGATGTTTCTCTTCCTCTCTTCCTCCTGCCTTCTCCCTCCCTCTAAAGATAAATCAATAGAATCTTTAAAAAAATGATTTATTAGGAGATTGGACCTTGCACATTACCGTCAAGGTCATTTTTAACCTTTTCTACACCTACACTCCTGAGTGGTAGAATAGTGCATTCGCCAAATTCCAGACCCAACATTTCCATGGCAAGAAAAATGTCATTTTACAGAGAATTATGATTCCAACAGGACACTGTGGGTCAAGAGGCTAGGTGGGAAATGTATAGACTATTAAAAAAAAAAGATAAACCATATTCCTGCAAATACAGCTCCTGACCTGTCCATGGCAGGTCACACAGCCTTCTCAGGAAGGGAACCTTACTGCCAGAAGCAGAACAGTGCCTTCTGAACTTTGACTCTGGCTGGTACCAGGACATCTCTGGGCTTTCCAAAGTCTTGGCTCTGCCTTTGGAGTGAGCTCAGACACTTGTGTCCTCACTCACACAGAAGGAAAAGACAGGGCTGACCAATGATAACAGCCCAGAGTCAAGGAAGGGGGAAGGAGCAGAACCCTGCAGTCCCAGGAGCTGGGACTCCTCTCGGACTGCTCCCCTGGCCTCCCAGAGCAGGCACATACTCCAGACAAAGAAGCCTCCATGTGTAAACTGCCCGACGTCAGTGGGAGGCAGGAGTGCTGGTTTCGGCTCATAAAAACCTCAGGATACTACAGACCATTTGACTCACCTGTGGGTGTGTCCTGTGGAACTAACAGCTTAAGAGCATTCTGGTTGTGTTACACATTGTCCCCAAATGCAAGCAAACGATCAACCTTGTGTGATGTAACAACAATGAAAAGAATATCGACACTCTGATTTTTCAACCCACTGAATTTTTAGGTACTAACACTGGGACATGATTTCAGAGGGAACCCCCTTTCCTTGGAGTCCTGGGTTCCAACTCAAAGAGGAATTTTGCCATTTTCAGTTCCCGTTTTCTGCTAAAAAACCCAACTTGACTGCTGTTGGTGCTTCCCCAAGTTAAACAACCAAACCAACGCCGGCAACAGGCTGGGATGCCGCATGGACTTTGTTGACAAAGAGGCCGCGTCTGATATTATCCATCATCTTCGACCTCTTTTTCCATTCTTAATCCTTCCAGGTCTGAGGACCAAGAGGAAAAGCACATGACGCCACGATGGCTCATCAGTCGCCCTTTTCCAAGTTGGAATGTAAAAAATAATACGTTTTTCTAGTTCAGTTCCTGCTACCACCACAGTCCTTTCCTCCCTTTCTCCCTACGTATTTCTCTCTGTCAAGTTCTTGACTAGACACTCTTAACCATTTGATCCTGAGGGTGCTTTTTTCTTTTAAGGGTATATGCCTTTTTAAAAAATAAACCAAATCAAAGGAGCCCCAAGAAGTTTGAAAACTACAAAGCGAAAACTGCTTACTCTTTAAGGGTAACTGTTGCCTCAAATTAAAACTAAAATCAAAAGTCGTTTTGTGCCAAAATGTCAGTAATGGAGTAGTCAATGTTTGGGCAACTGCTTCTCATCTGGACCAAGCCCTGCAAACGCCCCTTTCCTCGCCCACGTTAACGCGCTGGCTGCCTCCTTCCCGGAGAGTCCCCGCGACAGGGACCCAGCCTCGCTCACGGTGCCTCTTGGTCTGGAAACAAACTGCTCAGGGCACCACAGACGCCCCTGCCACGCATGCACACACACACAACACACAACACCACGTTTTCTGGTTGTTTGCAGGAAACCAGACTCTCCTCGAGTCCACGTTCATCAGGCCCCTCTTACCCGGCTTCTCCAGGAGGCCTCACTGACCTTGGGCTCTGTTTTTGGTCCGGCTAGTCCATCTGCAGCAAGAATCCTGCTAAGTCAGTTTAGAGAGAATCTCCCACCCTGGATATCTGATCACATTCCCTGTCCTCACCCCTTGGCCTGCCCTTAGGAAGAACCTGTTAGGTCAGTTTAGCAACACCCACCCCTACCCTTGATGTCTCCTGTCAGTAATTTTCCATCCCTACCCTCTCACAATACTCACCGGCTGTAAAGCCCCACCTGTCCTTGCTGTATTTGAGTTGACCTTGATCTGTCTCTCCTATTGAGGTAGTCTTCAGCCCTACTGCAAGAGTCACGAATAAAGTCTTCCTTACCATTTTAACAAGTTATCAGACAATATTTTCTTTAGCATAGGGGACAATCAAAAAGTGAATAAAGTCTCTGGTTGACCTCGAGCAATCGACAGTCTAGATGGGGAAGGAGACATGTAATACAACCGACATGAGCACAGGGAAGCACGGATTGGGTGCAGTGAACAGCAACAGTACGAACCAAGTACTGCTTTAATCTTATTCAGTGTAACCATCCTTGTTGTATTTATGTGTGATTGAGTAGGTCCTTATTGGCATAACCCATTTTTCAGTGCATGTGAAGGTCTTAGGATGGTATTAAAAGTAGGCCCATTAATACTTACAGAGTATGAATTTTGGCAAAAAAAAAATACTATGCAGATTAGCAATGCCAACTGACACCTGAATTACCTACGGACACATTAAGTTCAGGTGGCTATAGACTTTTTTGGTCCCAAATGTAAACACGGAAGTCACAGAAAGAAGATGATTTAAAGTGTGTAACCATGTCCTCAACATGGCTGAGGTATTAAAATGATCACAAAGTTTCAGGTCATGCTGGAATCCCTCAGGGTGAAGAGGATCTGTACTTGCGGGGGCCGGCATGGCCATCAACGTCTGGACCTCCCCGTGGACCTCTGGGGGCATCTCTCAGAGGCTGAGCATCACTAGTCCTGGGCTCCTAGTCAGTACTTCTGCCACAGCCTATCAACTGCAACACTCATCTCCTGGCTCTCCAGTTGCTTCTCCACACTGATCCAGAGTCAGCTTCTTAAAACATGGACCAGATCACGCCACTTCCATCTTCAAAACCCACTAAGGACTCCCACTGCCTACAACATATATCTTAACACCTACCCATGAATGTTTTATGCCACAATTTTTTCCAGCTTCTTCTCCCACTGTCTTTCCCTGCATTGCATGCTCCAGGTGTCCTGAGCATCACACCCCTCCTGTGCTGTGCTTGGATTTGTTCCTCAGGCCAGACTATCCTCCCTCCTGCTTTCCCCCTTATCCTTCAAGGGGCAGCTCAGGTGCTGAGGTCCTTGAGACGGTGTTCACTTCTCTTGTGTTAGAATCAATCATTCCTTTTTCAGTGTTGTTTCCACAGACAACTGTTAGTTCCTGCACGACACGTATTTCATTCATATTTAGCTTTATAAAGTTCATTATGTATATGTTTTCCTACTCTACTAGACCATAAGTGATGTGAGGACAGAAAACTGCACGTGTGGTCTGCACGTGTATGTGCGTGATCAGTCAACGTACTGGCCCAGCTTCTGACAAATGTCAGGTTTCTAAAAATGTAAATAAGCCCGGCCAGTGAGGCTCAGTCATTTGGGGCACTGTCCCACGCACTGAAGGGTTGTGGGGTCGATTCCCAGTCAGGGCACGTGCCTAGGTTTGTGGGTTTGGTGGCCAGTTAGGGCCTGTGCAGAGGCAACCGATCAATGTTTCTCTCACACCAATATTTCTTTCTCTGGAATCAAGAAATATGAATAAAATTTTTTTAAAGTAAAATAAAAATGTAAATTAATGGATACCAAAGTTGGTGGATTAAGTCAGTTTCTTTTTTTGGTTTTGTTTTGTTTTGCTTTGTTGTAGCTCAATAGTCTGTTTCTGACACGAAGGTATATTTTATGGCCTTCCTTTCAGACTCAAGGATACAGCTGGGATCCATCGATCTACAGTACCTCACATTTTCAACCTACAATACCTGCAGGGGTCATTAAGTTCACTAATAGTTGCCCAATCCAATTCTTTCTCTTCCTCCCTCCCTCTCCTTTCTATATAAAATTTTACTTCCTTCACATTTCATGGGGGAGAGGAGTCCTAAACCCAGAATGCCAATATTTACTAAACAAGGCCATTTGTACTTAACTCATCCTTGAAAATAGAACTGGAATATTTAACAGAGCTTTTGCCTTTCTAGTCTGAAGAGTCCTAACGTTTGAAGTATGTTCTTTCACACCAGCCTCTTATCTCTGTCCTTTTGAACATTTCACTTGGCCCTTTCTAGAAACTCTGTAATTCTACCTAGACAAACTACGCTCAGTATTCTAGGTCTGTGGCTTTCTAGAAAAGCACAGGAAGCTTTTCTGTTCTGCTTTCAATATTCTTCTCATTATTAATGAAACCTACTAGGCTGCAGTAGCACCTCAGTGCTGATGTGTTCAAGAGACTCGGAGTCTCCTGGGTTGTGCCGCATGTGAGGGTTTCAAAACTGATGCTCATTGTGCCATAATCCAAGGGCTTTTTCCCTCATAAATGCACTAGTTAGTAGGTGCCCAGGCCAAAGCGCATCTGGACATGTGCACGTGAACTGGTATGTGTGTGCACTGTGTGTGTAACAAGAACATGCCACAGCCTTGAAGTTTCTCATTGGTAGTCGTTCCTGCCATTTGCACTGTTCGCTCTTTCACTTCCTTCCATTAATCATTATATTGTTACGAAAACATGAGCGCTCTTGATTTTCCACAGGATTCCAGGGAACCCTGGGTTCTACATTTCTTTTGCGATGTGCCAGGTCTTTGTCTCTTGTGATCAAGACTGGTTTTCATGGGTGAGAATGTATTCGTTAGCTCCTACCAAAGTGTATACTTTATTTACTAGATAGTAACCACGGCTGGGCCATGTCCACACAAAGAGAAAAGGAAATGCCAGTTGTACACACAGAAACTGAGGCCACAAGGCAGAAAGAAACACTGGCCAGAGTGTCACAGAGCACAGAGGCACGAGATGCAGAGACCAAGTACTGCCGAGGCCAAGCGAGTTGGAAAAGAGTCTGAATGTTGGCTGGTTGAGTCTAGCCGCTCTATAAACCTGCTTGCTCAGACTCTTCTATAAAGATCAAAGGCTCTGGCCAGTAAGCCCACGGCGGATGGGTTACTGCTGCAAACGGGCAATTCTGAGTCCCTGTCCCTACACGTTTCTGTTTGCACGTCCCGATTACTAGGTGTCCCAATCCAACTACAGGTATTTTTGGCAAATCAGTCGACAAAGTACTGTAGATAAGATGTTGAAAAAAATATTCCTGACCTACAAATGTCCCCTGTTGTTATTCTAATGTGGAAAGCCTATTAGGCTGATTATTTTTTCTTTTCCCAATGTAAAAACATCTACTTTGTTGATGTAAGTGGCCGAAGGAAGGAGGTGGCTGTCTTAGGAGAGACATTCTACTTTGGGATCTGCCATATCTCAGTGTGTTACCTTCAGCAGGTCACCTGTCTGGACCTGTGTCCTTACATACAAAATTAAAGAGGGTTGGTTTAGAAGCTCTAAGCAAAGAGAGAAGACTAAGTTTAATTTCTTTTAAACCCTGAAAGGTGCACTGCTGATTTTCTTTTCTCACAATGCTTTCACTCCCAGTGATCTGATTTACACCCAAGAGCAATGTGAGGCATGAGAAAGGAACAGGCATAAGACAGAGGGAATGGTTCAGATCGGACACTGTCAAATGTAGACCTGAGAAGAGACATGGCCATCTTACGAAAAACGTAGAAGTCTTGTTGATGACTCATTTCTCTGGAGCTACTGTCTCACAAAACGTTTTTATTCAGGCACCAATATTTTCAAGAGACCCAAGTTTTCAGTTGTCTTTCTTGGAACAAGAATAACAAGTACACCTGACTGTTCCTCAGTGGAGCCTCTGTAATAGGTTGGTCTGGCACTAAGCAAAGCTTCTCAAAAATTCATCCAACCTAGAGGCAGGGCAGTGAACACTACAGGCCATGAGCTTTGGCCAAAATGCAACGTGATGGCAAAACAAACTCTCCCACGGGGAAAAGAAAAACATGCCTTTGGAATAGAAAGCAAGAAAGGGCCACGGGCTGGGAACACGCGCAGTTATCTGACTTTGGAGCTTGGCTTTGCTGCGTGTGTTGCCCTGAGTTTCTGTTGGACGTATTTTTTAAGTTAAAAAACAATGTAACTTCTGCTTTGATGATTTTGTGGCATGCTATTTTCTAAATTCAAGTATTTCACTGAATAAAATACTTAAATTCCTTTAGACATGGTCTCTCATTTTTCTGTTGTTTTTGCCAAAGAAACAGATGGAAAGGATGTATCGTGTGAGAGTCTAGGATTGGTCACCGGTGGGTAGAAATGATGAATCAAGGCTCCCAGATTCTGTTTGGCTTTCCACAGTGCGCTCTGGCAGCCTGTGCTACATGTGTCAGAGGCTGTCTGACTCCGCGTGGTGCTGGTTGGTGGTGGCAGGATCCTGGGTGTGACACAAAGGCCCAAGGAAAGAAAATGATGGAAACTGTCACACATGAGTGGAGAGGAGTGAAATGCAAGGGTGAAAATATGAAGAGCGAAAAGGGATGAAAGAAAACATGAAAGGACCATACGAATGTGAGAAAGAACACAAACGTTTCTGAACTACCATGAGATGGGACGCACTCGTAGTGTTGAATCAACCCTCTCCCAATTAAATGCTCTGCGTTCACCGACCAACCACCTCTTCTACCTCCCACTGTATATCCTACATAGAGATTGTTAAGAGTGTGACATCGGCCATCACTTATATGTCTAAGTTCACAAGGGGGAAGAATCAAAAGGTTGCTTATTCCCTCAGGGTATTTTGTCTAGAGAATCGTTCCCAGGTGGCAGCCCTGTCTCAGGGCTACACAATCTCTAACACCAGCATTCGGCATAGATACTCATTACCTGGATAGAGGTGCCATCTACACACTCATGGTACAAGATAAAGAGCTTGTTATAATAATAGCAGTAAAGTTAAAAATGTAAAAGCGGATGCAAAAAGAGCAAGATTTAAGACATCAATAGCTAGGTGCATTTTGTTACCTGTCCAATCGGTCTGCCCATAAAGGTTATGGTTCATTAGTTCATTATGCATCCTGGTGAAGACTTGAGCTTTTCCTTTTACCCATGTTATTTCCCAGGGAAGCCAAGGTTTTGCCCATACCCTGTCTTCAAGTTCTCAATGCTCCCCAGCAGAATCAGCAGGGGGAGAGAGTTGGCCCCTCCCACCAGCATCGGCCTCTTCCTGAGCTGTTCCTGCCTTTTTTTTTTTAACCAGGCAGAGGTGAAACAAGGATTATATCCAAACAAGTAGCTGCATCTCTGCAAACTGGCTTCCATATAGCCCCAGTCTCGTAGATGCCACTCTTCTAACGGGAATGTAGTGATTCTGCCCTGGCTTTGTTCACAAAGAGATAAAACACTTCACTGAAACACTATCATTCTGGTCTGTGACTTGTTGAAATATGCACATAATGAACACTAAGTAAAAGATCCTTCAGCAAAGGCCTTAACAAAGAACTTATATTTAAGTGCTTCTGCAGAGCTCCTTTAGGAAAAACCTTATTAAAAAAAAAAATAGAAAATCATGAAATACCTCATTCTAAACAGAGAAGTTTATTGAGGTTTTAACATAGAGACTGAAAGTAGTTTCACTATAAGCTCAACTCTGAATACGGAATTAACGATCGGGCTGTGGCAGGAGCTGCCCCTTTTCCGCCACTAACTGTGGGCCAGTGTCCCGAACGAGCTCATCTAAGGCCTAGAAAGTGACTCTCTGGGGAGTTTCCATAGTTATCCTCAGAAAAATGAAATGCTGAAAGTATATACTATTCTGCTTTCTCTTTCTGTTGCGTAACTCATAACTAAACACTGAGGAAATGCATTCTGGCAGGACATACACAGACTGATGCATAAGTCTACGCACCCACGTGTTCTAAGGGGCTGTACCGTAGGAATGCTGTCATGCAGGTCTGCAACGTGGGTTTGGACTCTCCAGTGCTGTGTGCCTTCCCCATGGGGCCCAGCACTTATGCAAGGAGGTCCTTTCTGCAGGGAAAGCTGTTCTAAGGTTACAATGTAATTCTTTATCACCTTGTTTTTAGTATGCTTATTTTTGTCACAGAGCCACTTTCCATGTGACCTCTCATTGACTTCCTGCAAGTGGGCTAAAATAAATAAAACCTAATCTCTAACAACCTTTGCAACTCGGCAGAGAACATCAGAGAACAGAAATACGTGCCCACATATTTTGGGCCAAACATTGTAGTATAAATTAAGAACAGGGAAGGGGGTTGGGAGTTAGTAAAGGGTAAAGGGGGCCAAACATAGGGTGACAGACGATGATTTGACTTTGGGTGGTGGGCACACAATACAATTTACAGTTCATGTGTCATGGAAATGTACACTTGAACTCTACATGATCTTATTAAGCAGTATCACCCCAATTAATTGAAAATTTTAGTGAGAAATTATATAATTTCTATAAAAAAAGAACAGATTATTTCTACATAAACTGTTCTGACTAGGGAAATCCAGTATTTTATAAATAAGCTTTTAATAAAATTTTAGGTCAGTTTTTATGCTTCAGTTGCAAGTATAATAAAATCTCTATATAACATAATAGTAATAAACAATGAACTCTCTAAGTAAGTAAGAACTTCAATTCTAATCACTGACTTGACTTTAGCCTGTCTAAAGTAGTGTTCTTTCTTTTAGTTAGAATAAAATAACAACTTATTATGAATCATTCAAAAATGAAATTGCACTAAAGTTTTAATAAATGGGCTTTCTATGCAACTTATTATTTTGTTAAAAAAGAATGTTATTTTGACACTTATTAAAACAGTAGGGAAGACTTTATTCAGGACTATTGTCATAAGGAGTCAGTACTATTGCAATGGGAGAGAGAGATCAAGGTTATGTCCAAATACAGCAAGGGCAAGTGGTGCTTTATTGCCAATGAGTGGAGTGAGGGGGTCAGGGACAGAAAATTACCAAGAAAAGACATCAGGGGTAGGGGGATTCTTGCCAAAATAACCTAAGAGGATTCTTGCTAAAGGTAGTCCAAGGACTTAGTCATGGAGGGTGAGGAACATGGTCAGTTAATGAAGGTGATCAGAAATCAAGGGTG